>JAGVSP010004487.1:0-44876 GCA_022494985.1 Micrasema minimum
CTACGATTGTTGTGGAAATTACCGTTACCTGACTAATAAGTTCGTAGCCAAATATCATTATGTTATGCTTAGAATTTATTTTAGAATAAACATTATTGCGCAAATTTATGAAAATCCTCTCAAGCATGATGATTTTATTATTATTGGAGTGTTCATAAAACAAGTCATAGTTTCTACAGGTGGGCCTGAAAGTATTAGACAATATTCGTACTAAGTATATTCTATCCTGAATCAACTAAAGTAAAAGCAAATAACAAATAATTATTATTTTGAACTTAGGGTACCTATTTAATTTTGTTTATATTACCCCGAAATACAAGTAAAATTAAGTAGACTAATTTATTGTATTGTGAAGGAAATCAAGGAAGGGAATAGTTTGAAAAGGTGTCATCGAAGAATTTTCTAGAACACGAGCCGACAAGCGACATCTGCTTCATACAGCGCGGGAAGCCGGCAATTGTTTCGGTCAAAGCATTCATGTTGAAGCGTTTGTCTGTCTCTTTTTTCCGCATGGCCAAATACAGAAAGTATGCGCCGTACCACTCAGTTTTGACTCGAAGCTTCATACGGAACGCTGTATTGGTCGCAGAAGAGCGGTATAGCCGGTATTCTAGATTTCCTCTTTCATTCGCTCGTCAGTTGCCGGCAGTTGTGTTTCGTCTGTGCGTTCTCTTCAAAGTTACTTTCATTTTTAGCAGTTTGTGCTTGTAAAACCTCCATAATTAAAAATGGCTGATGTTGAATCCAAGTAAGTTTATTTATTACTATGATAATTACTTTAAAACTTTGGAAGCTTTATTGCACGTTGATGTAGAAAACGAATTTTTGGCGGTCAACCAACGAGTCAAAATGGCTTCCTTTTAAACAATGTTATTGGTTTTTATCCTGTAAGTAGTCAAAGAGTGCAAGTTTTAGTTTAATTTTTATTGATATACGATAAGTGCTCTATTAGACGTGATATAATTGTAAACTTTCGTGTATTATGTATGGAAGTAAAGTTAATTGAAACCACGCGGGAAAAGTTGCCTCCTGTCAATCGTATCCGGCTTTTTCAAATTTCAGGTTTTGTTTGTTTTCGTGTTCAGGTATTATCTGTAATTAGATTCAGTCGATGTGTAGAATGGCATTTGTGCAATTTAGGAAATGATAAATACTTGCGCAATTTTATTGAATATCTGTATTTGACCGAATCATGCCGCTCACCGGTAGTTTGCCAAAATGGCGTCCGGCGTGGTTGGAGCCACTGTTGCGGCGCGATTATTTCCTTTCAAAAGAAACCGCCGTTCCTTTTCTGCGCGCGCTCCTGTTATCATAATAATAATTTTCCATAACCTGGTTTCTGCTTTTACGTGCAAATGCAAAAATGTGATAAGTTGTTATTCTATCTTGGCAATAAATAACAAGTTAATAGTTTCGATAAGAAATCATAATTATTATCCCCTTATCATATCGCGCTCTTTCACCTCACATGGGAACGGTGAGAACATTAAAAAAAAAAAGTTTTGGCGGCAATATAAAAATGTCAGAAAAGTTATGTTTTTAAATTAAAATGTTTAAGAGTCGCGTATACTAAGGTGTAATTTTCCTCGTTAATGTAAATCATAAAGTTATTTATGTAAATGTTATCAAAAATGTACAAAGGTTAATCAAATCCGAAATTATAATTGAAATTGTCATTGTTACATTGAGTACACGGCTTAAAAAGTTGTAGCACAATATTCAACAGTAATTTTCGTAAATTGAATTTGGAATTGTGTTGTTTATCATATACCTAAGATACATTTAGCTAGACCAACTTTCAAAATATTAAAATGCCTTCAAAAGTTGCTCGTTTGTCATTGATTTACCCAATCATTTTGATTTTATTAATAATTGATAAAGTACATAGATCCTGAGGGCAAGGTAAATACTTGTTATAAGTTTATTGGTTTATCCAACCTGTTTTTAAACTTATTAACTGAACATGTACCAATCACTCGGAGGGCCATTAACTTTTAAAGTGCTTCCCGGGCTTGCACGTAAAGGAGGTAGTGTTTAGCTTTTAATAATGTCCCAGGTGGTTATTAAAAATTCATTTTGTTTTCAATAATTCATATTGTTTCTTCAATATTATACAGGTGAACCAATTGTAATACGTGAATGCATTTTATTTAAATATGGGGTTGTTAGGTAGGTTTTCCTTATTTCTGTTCTTTTTACTATTCACCCATTTCAATGTGTAATGCACTCAAAGTAATACACTTGTATATTTCAATTCAAATTACTGTCCTTCTTTTCATTATATAAAATAACTTAAAATTTGTAACTGTAAATTATGTGGGTATCCACAGGACCTAGCTCCCTCACATACCTAGACAAACCCACAACAGCTCTCTTATGCCCACTTTATATGAGACAGTTTCTTGTTCAGAAAACTACACAGTTTCTTGTTCAGAAAACTGTGCAGTCTGTCAAACTTCTGTCAAAAGACACGCTAAATATGTGTATTTTTGAAACGCGATTGTAAGTTATTATCGTATGTTTGCTCTCAGGAAATTGTATATTTAGCTAATTATGTATATATGTTATTGTTTTTTTACGTATTTAAAAGCATACAATAAACCAATGTCTATTTAAACGTTTACATAAAAAACATTGACTGTCATGTCAGCTTAAATCTGACACTAGCACACAGTTTTTCATGCAGTTTTACCTTTATACGGGACCGTTTTCAGACTGCACAGAAAACTGTGTAGTAAACTGCGCCATATAAAGATAGCTTTAGGCTGCAGACCTCTCTAGTCCTATTAATTATAGCATCATAGTATAATACTGCCATGCAAACCTAAACCGCAGTAATAGCAAGTTTTATAATTGGCTTAACTGTGCCTACAGCCTTCCATTTTTTGCCAATACCATGGGCCCACTTGGTCAAGTTGAACTTAGTGTTTTTCTTTTACCGCAGTTTAGGCTCTACACGGTATAATATATAATAGTATTCTGAAAGTCTTATGGAATACCCCCTACTTACTGGACACGGAAGACTTGTTATTTGAGACCCAGGATATAACAGTAATATTAAATAATGTTTGCTTTTCAGTGAAGTCGCTCCCGTGATCGTGGAGAAGGAGGTGGTGTCATCTTCCGTGAAGGAGTCCCCCGTGAAGGAGACCAATGGCAAGAGCGCCGTGGTGGAGGAGCCCAAGGAGAAGAACGGCAGCGGTGACAACGGCGTGGCCGACAAGGAGGAAGTCAAGGAGAATGGGGACGGAGCCAAGGACGAAGTCAAGGAGAACGGAGACTCAATAGGTAAATATATTTTCAGTACAATCGTCTTAATCATTTGCTCTTGACAGAGCAGTAGTGGTCGCAGCAGTGTCCGTTTTCAGCAATTCTGGGAGCCTCCTGGAGTTGACCGTTGCCTTAGTTATCAAGTCAGTCTTATCTCGCCGATAATAAAATAAAACACCATTTAATAATTACTTATTTTATACTTGATGCTAAAAAAGATTTGAATTTACCCGTTTTCTCAGTATGTTTAGTTTTTACATAATATTATATTACGAAACTCCTTGATTGGTATAAATTTATTACACAAAGACTGCTTCACAGTACGTTTTGTAAACATAAGCAATATTATTGACGCCATTATTGTATTGTATTACAATATTGCACTGTCGATTCTAAATTCACAATAATATTAGTAATTTAAACTTAAATGTATATTTTAACTCAGCATATTTCTGTAACATAATAACAACCCACGAACGTAAGCATACTGGAATTTATTAGAAAAGAAACATGCACGATAAGTAAAAATTATTTCTGTGTGAATTTCAATACAATGTTGCATTCATGCTTTCATGGAATTAAACACTTTAAAACAAAATTTAGGATAAACTTAGCTTAGAAATTAACGTTTTTATATATAACTGTTACTTGCACTTGATGTGTAATACTGATCATCTTGCCTCCATGAAGCGAACTTTTAAAATTACATCGATGTTAAACGACTTGTTACTAAGAAAAAATTCTGTAGGTCAAATACATTCCTAAAGTGTTTATACAGCCCTCAGATGCATCCAACGTGTGTAAACTAATTTACCTTTCCATATTTTTATTGGAGCGATGTGATATTTTTACAGCTGGTGATTTAGTGGTGACTATTTTCAGACTGGATAAATTTTCCACATTCATTTTGCCAGTTTATTGCCACTAACGAACTTGGCTGGCATTGCTCCAATATTTCCCGCAATACAGACTAAACTAACACATTGGAAACTCCCACATCTGATGAATAACTGTCGCAAGTTTCTCAACTCTCTGCTAAATGTTAACTTCACATTTTCCTTTCTTTGTACTATAAGAGATATCGCATCTCAGTATCCATGAATATTATCCACGAATTTCTTAACAAAATTGTGATGTATTGGTATGGGGGCTTAAAGTAATACACGGCTGTGACAATATTAACGGGTTTATTATAATACACGGTTTAGCTGTCTACGCTGCTCAGAGCTCTAACTGGGAATGACGGGCACACATATCAGACATACACACACAGTACACACGTTCGACATCTTCTGTCACCTCACACACAGTCTCTTTCACACACATATCTAACAAAAATGATAACGTATGTGATGGTGCGGTATTTTAGTCACTAAGTACGCAGACTTGTATTATGTTTATATTTATGGTAGTCTAATTTTTATTTGCAGACGATGTGTGCGCCATCAAGAGGAAGTCATGCAGCGCAGAAGCAGAAGCCACCAGCCCCGAGAAGAAGGCCAAGTTGGCTGAAGAAGAAGTAGTCAGTCAGCCCAGACGCCGACGAGTCCAATGACGCGGAAGCTGTAGAAGCCTAATGCGGCTCCTCCTGGATGCAACTAGATCTAGTTAAACCTATTTAAAAAGAAATGTTAAGTATTGAACAATCTGTTGTATAATGAATGTGGTCAATGGCAGTCAGGAGCGAGCCGCTGACAAGCCCATGGTGGAGAAGATTGGCTAATATTGGGTCCACCTTGTAACACGACATTCCCGGGCTTGTCGGAGCTCGGCTTCCCATAGTGAATTGTGCGAGAAGTTGAGTTAGAAGTGATAAATTAATAAGTACATTGCCAGTTGTCCGAGTTACGCGACTGCAACCTACATAAAAAGTTCAAATATTACAATGTTAGTTCATAAGATATGTCCTTTTGGCCCTTTAATAATATTAATATATAATTATAACGAGTTTCCCCTACTTAATTTAATGCATTTCATTATATTTTATTTCCTATGTGTTTTCGGTCGTATTTAAATAATTTAGTTTAGTACTGTGGTGCTTGCATGATGAACGATCGGATTTTGTCAATGTTTATTTGGAGTTTTTAAGTGTATTTTGTGATATACCTTTTCTTACTTACCTTTCATAAGATGTGTAATAAGCCCAATGGAAAATCTCATTAGAAGTAAAACAACTAGAGACATCGAAGGAAATCTCAATTGTTGCCAATTATTGAATACCCCGTTATAAAGTAAAATAATTATATGTATGTATATTGAATGCAAATTTGGCTACTCCTTTCTTTTACCTTTCAATAGTTTGGTCCAAATCCACTCTAAGCGTAGTTTGTAAATTGCCAATCCTCTGTAATTACTATTAACCGACGCACATATTTGTTTGGACACTATTTTAACAATACTGAAGTAGCATGGACATTTTATATACCAAACTGTGTTCGTATTCATATCAGAAATAAATGACAAATTACAATTTTATTATATTATATCATTGACATTATAAACATGTGGATTCAGATTCTCAATATGTTTTGACTATCTTCAAATGAAATAAGAGTAGTGTGTTTATAACAAATTTGTGTACAGTTATATGGATCTCTGAGTCAAATAGTGCTACAGACACCTTGAGTTTATGTTCCTGAATTCTACCTTCTGAAGCACTATCTGATCTGAAATCTTCAACTTAAGAATCCACCTGTAAAAGCATAGTGTAATGTTAAGAGCAATAAAATAGTTTCAACTTAATTTCTGTTTTTCATTTTATGTATTAAAATCATTGTGTATCCCAATACATTGCCCTGCGGTGCGATTCTCTTAAGGTTTTAGACACTTCTGCGCATACGAATTCAGTACAAAATCGTATTCGCAGTAGTTGAAAAAAGTTAACAGAATCGAAGCGCTGGGGTGAAGAGATCTAAGCCTCGCACATACTGTTTTGAGAAAATGAACGATGAAGTTTTAAGCATCCCCTTATTGTTCAGAGAATCACCTGCCATCTTTTACACTTATGCAAAATTAATCAGTATTGTAACCATCGAACAAGGATCATATTATAATAAAACTTTTCTAAATGTGGGTTGGGCTCTCTTCAGCTCCATGATGATGGGTAATTTTATGGTTTAACCTTTTCCTTTCATCTAATACCATCAGCCAAGGCAGAGACTATAATATGCCTTACAGCAGTTTTAGACATTTCTGCGCATACGAATTCAGTACAAAATCGTATGCGCAGTAGTTCCAAAAAAATACCAGAATCGAGGCCCAGTGAGATGTTACTAGATGTAATGGCTTAAATGATTCACATTATTGAAGTTTTTCTTGGTTAGATTACAAAATTCAATAATTATTTTTCTATAATCCTGGACGGAATAATTGGGTTGTTTGGCCTGAGGAAGCCGTTAAAATGAACAACTAAAATCTAAGGAACTATTGAGTTCTATGATTACAATAACTACAATACATGAGATAAAAGTAAATACATTTGACACCTAAATGAAATTTTGGTATCTTTTGTCAAGAGTACAAGATGGCTCCCGCACCACGGCCTAGACGCTGGATTCACTCCATGGAAGTTCTGGGTTTGACTCAAAGTGAGATTACTGACAGGGATGTTTCTGTGATTTAATAATTCATCTCTAATAATATTCCAGTTTCATGAGTTGTGAAAATCTCATTTTTATTCACTCAGGAGTTTATTCTTGGTTATTAGGAATCCCAATTTATGAATATTGCAGTGTTAAAAAAATATATCTTCCGTCCTTTCACTAAAAAGACATCATCTTTGATGTAAATAAGGTTGATATTTGTGTAATATCAACCCTGCAGTTAACGGCCTTTTAGTGATAATAGGATGGCAGATATTAAGACTAGATTAAAAAAGAGACGTTAGTAATTTTGAGAATGTCTAGTCAGTGCAATAGAAATAATAACATAAAAAATTGAGAACAGGTTTTTCTTTGAATGACTTAATGACCAATAGTTAGCGAACTACTGTCCTTAAATATATTGTTTTTTACTGACTATATTTTGTAGGCGTGTAAAATTTCAATCTTTGAAAAAGATAATTTAAAAAGTTTTATAATAATTTGGAAATTTTATTATTATTTTATTATTTTATTTTAGACTAAAAAAAGAAATGGATGTTTTACAAAATAAAACATCATGTTATGATCTAACAATGTATGATGTGCCTACCTACTCAACAAAATGTATTTTTTCTACTTCATTATCTGTATACACTAATTTCATGGAAGTAAATAATGAGTTCATGTATGCAGATTGAATAAATATTTGTTGCATAAATATATTTGACTTCAATTAAATGAATGATGTCAAATTGAACATGATTCTCTCAATTGTATGCACATGTTAGTTTTGATGACACTACACATAAATAATATTTCAAACTCTTCTGCCACACAATATTTGTAAACAAAAGAGTTGTTTAAACAAATTGAAATTCACTTGCAATGAAAATTTTGAGAAGTTTTCGCTGTAGTATTTTTATTTTTCATCCGGTTCTCAAAAAAAAAAAGACCTCAAGTTTTAGACGAACAAATTTATCCTTATTCCTTTCATAGAACCTTATGCTTCATTTTACAGTTCATGGATATTAAAATCCATACATGGAGAACACTTGTGGAGGAGACCAAATCCCACACTGGGATGTAGCGTCCAGGAAGAAAAAGATACGGAGGATTAGAAACTAGGAAAGGAACTATAAAACTTTATCTATCACATATTATTATATCTAGAAAACTTGTGCTGTCCTGTGCCACATTCAATCATATTAATTTCTTTATTTTATTTGTTGAAAAACATACTACAATATCATCTTTTTTTAGTTGTCATAGTTATACCTACTTACGAAACAATAAATAAACTAGATGGTGAGAAAATCACAATCTACTTAAGTTTGTGGATTGATTTTTTTTTTTCATTATATTTTCTGTACTTGAGTTCTTCTAACTTTGCATGAAGTATAAATCAATTGAGTCGCCCAGCTAATAACTCTGATGTAGGTACTGGGGCCTAGTATTTGTATAAAAACACAAGAGTCATCTACCTATGTGAGTACTTCATAATTTGAACATAACAAGTCACCTATGTATGGAAGTACACAAGAACCGGGTTGTGGTCTAGTGGTAGTTTCGAGGATTCCGGATTACAATCTCTAGGTTCAAATCCCACTCCAGGACAGCTTGTTTCCTGCTTTCTGGCACAGTCATTTCCGACATCCGACTATGCAGCCCCAAAATTGAAATATTTCAGTATGATATTTTCTTTTTAAATATTATTAATAAATACTGTATTGACATAAAATAAATAAATCACTTTGCATTTTGTATACATTTAAATTTTGTATTAATAGAGTGAATCACCAATGAACTTTTAAATTTGCATGTATCTGAAATGAGGCACCTACATACTTCTTAATTTGTAACCTGGAATGAGTCACCCATATACTTCTTGATTTTTATGTACCTGGAATGAGTCACCTATGTACTTCTTGTTTTGTATCTACCTGGAATGAGTCACCTATGTACTTTTTGTGTTGAATGTACCAGGAATGAGTCACCTATGTACTTTTTGTGTTGAATGTACCAGGAATGAGTCACCTATGTACTTCTTGTTTTGTATGTATCTGAAATGAGTCACCTACGTACGTCTTGATTCGTATGTATCTGAAATGAGTCACCTACGTACGTCTTGATTCGTATGTATCTGAAATGAGTCACCTACGTACGTCTTGATTCATATGTATCTGAAATAAGTCACATAATATATACTTCTCCTTTTGTATGTACCTGGAATGAGTCGCCTACATACTTCTTGATTTGTATGTACCTTGAATTAGTCGCCCATGTACTTCTCCTTTTGTATGTACCTGGAATGAGTCACCCATGTACTTCATGATTTGTATTTAGTTATCTGAAATGAGTCACCTACATAGTGAATTCATAAAAAAAAAATTTTTTTTTTTCAATTATGTTTATTTGGTTTTCTTCTTATTCTGTATTCATTTTAGTTTTTTTAAAAATATGAACCTTAGAGGCTTGCACTCCCCACCTTTCGGAATAAATGTTAATTATTATTATTAAATTGTATTGTACCCGGTATGAGTCGCCTACATACTTCTTAATTTGTATGTACCTACCTGGAATGAGTCATCTATGTACTTCTAGTTTTGTACCTACCTGGAATAAGTCACCTACTATACTTCTTGATTTGTATGTAGGTATGTACCTACCTGGAATAAGTCGCCTACTCTTACGTACTGATTTTTGATTTGTGTGTATTTGAGCTTTCTATACTTTGTTGTAGGTGAAAGTGCTTTGCTTTAATGTATTATTTTATGAAACTTACTCGCAGAAATATGTGGTAAAATACAAAAATTAGTAATTACTCAAATACATCATAAATAGCAAAAGAACTTTACTGTTTTAACCTGTTATGGATGCCAAGTAGGTAGGTAATAATATGTTCCAGTCTATGAAACAAAAACAAAGAGCTTTTATATGAGGGCTCTAATCTGTACGGAATATCTTACATACATAATTAGATAATTATTAATAAAGAAATGCTCTGTGCTCTGTAGTAGGTATCTTATTTCTTTCTTTTTACAGTAAGTACTTATGTAGGTACTTTCAACCAGACATTTCTTCGACCAACTATTATTTTATACAGTAATTTATGGTTGATAGTTTTTTTCAATCATATAATTAATTTTATTTTGAAGGGTTCCAAAACACCTAAAATTCACTTAATGTAGGTACATACAGTTTTTGTCTACAAGTATTTGGACACACTAAAAATGTTGTTTATAAAAATTAGCTGGTAAAAGTTATAAGCATAACAAATTGAAGATTCATCTTCAGGCGTTTCCTAGTAGGTGATATAATTCGGTAAGAATCTCACTTGCAATCATAAAGGTTTCTGCTAAAATGCTTAGCAATTTTCTCAGAGATGACAGAGAGAGTTCACATGTGAAGCGTCGCGCCATTTTACTGTATATTGGCGGATATGGATATCAAATAGGTACTAGGTGAAATGGGGAATGTTGTAATACATCAAGTGGCCACTTAACCCAGCCAATGACAGGTCATAAGCCCTGTGAACGCCTAGATATCCATATTCCCTTCCAAATTTCTCGTCTCTGTTGAGATGTCAAATTGTAGGTACATCCAATTTACGCACTGTGATATTTAATTTACGCATCTAACAAACGTGACGTGAAATTCACAAAAAACGCAGAACACTCAAGGAATGGGTTAGTTAGTTAGTTAGTGAAGTAAATATGTATATTATGAGGCTTGTGACCGCTTTTACTAGAAGCTGGTAGATCCCTGACCAAGAGCTCTGATTGGTCGTTTCAAGTATTGTCACAACGGTTGCTATAGGGACATAGCATTGTGTACTTCTTAAAATTTTTGGATGGAAAATGTTCTTAAGATATAAATCGATGAACGCTGGCTACACATACGAAAAAGCATGACTCTTTGTCACGTTCCGCCTGAGCCGAGTGTGCAAGCGAGAGCGCGGAACAAGCGATAGAGAGGCACGATCGGCCTAAGCGTTCCGTTTGTAACGCATCTATCTCTCTTCCACTCCATCGTCCGACGCGTCCGAGTAGAAGGGAGACAGCAGCAGCACACAAGCTACAAAGTGAAAGTGAAATTAACGAGTGCAAAAAAAGGTTAATTTATGGAAAAAAAAATAATTTTCAATTAACTCCTGCTTTGTATTATACAAAATAATGATTTTGCAGTAATAATAATTCAATTCAATTCATAAAAGTATGCTATTTTTCATCAATGTTTTCTTAAGACGTTATCACGTAAAATTATCGTCCGTAAACCGACTTTACAGACAGCCAAAAGAAAATTTACCAAATAAGTATTTTGATGGGGTGGGATCTCAAACAGTTTTTTTTTACTACTACTACTCCCCTTATCCGCACCAATGGTGCATAGGGCACTGCCTAAGTAGTACCTAATTACACCTGTGCAGCGTATTTTGATAATTTTATTACGTAGCCTCCGACGGCCTCCGTAGGGTAATGGCTAAGACTAACTGGACTCACGGTACAGAGGTTCCGGGTTGGATTCCCGGTGAGAGTGTTTTTGTTTTGTGTTTTGTCTCAAGCCTAAGTGTTTGTGACGTTGTACCCCTCTGTTATTGGGCCTTCTGGCCTGTTGAGGTGGTTAAATAAAACAAATAAATAAATTAATAAGATGACCAGACTTTCGCTTCAGTCAGTGCTTAAAATGCGGTTTTTAAATTAATGTTTTTATGTACCTATAATACCGGGCACTGAAGCGGAAGATTATAGGTACCTATTACTTGTTATTTTCGATTAGGATGTTTTTTTGATAATGTTGTAAAATAATTCAATCCCAGTGCGTGTTCAACTATCAACCATTTTGCAGGTGGTCTCCATTTTGGGTGCTTATTAATTTTATTATTTGGAGAGAGATACGCTCGTTCTATTACATCTAATAATTCTTTGTACCTACACTATATTTTTAGTTTGCCTTTTCGCTCTCATCGTACTTACACAACATTTTTTAAATAATCAATTATTGTCACCTTATTGGTCGTGTTTATAGCTAACTATTATTATTAATTAATGAATACTTTTTTTAATTAAGTAACATGAAATAAATAAATAAGTGTATAATTTTAATGGAAATCATACAGTATTTAGGCACATTAAATTATATAAAAATCTTATCTATTAAACAATAGAGAAAATTAAAGATTTCACACAATTCTCAAAAAGTTGATATGGTAAACGAAGAAGAGAAAAAACCTTGCGGTCTCGTTCCCCCTACCCCTTGTTATACCATAAAAAAACATTTGATTTAAAATGATCAAAGTTTTAAAAGAGTTCAAAAAACAAAAAAATATTTGATACCTAGATATAAACTAATTGTCATCAGGCGAAGGTGTTTCGGCTGGCTGTGCCATATACCTCCCGAGAGCCTTATCCATGCTTGCCTATTTTATAAGGCACCAGGTTCGTGGCGTCCTGGACGTCCACTGCTGATATCGTCGGCGGCAGTTTGCGTCAGAGCTGCGGGACGTGGATCGCACTCGGGAGGATGCACGGAAACTGGCGGCCATCGCTAAACTTGGATGCAGTTTGTGGAATTCATGTGCTCCATGAAATGTATTGACGATGATGATGATGATGGATAAAACATTAAATGTAGGTACTACTTTCATGTATTACATTTTCATTGCTATATAAATCCTTTGTTACTACGCGAATCGATAAGTAATGAATATACGAGTACATGAATAAATGACAGCTCGTTTAGTGGGACAGGCTATTTGGAAAATGGGGCAATGTTTACTGTAATGGGCAGTCGGTGGGTACACACAATGGCCATTATTGGCCATCCCCTTGGTTACGGTTTACCAAACAGAAACAGAAATTGCTCGGCAAGACAGCCGCAAAGATAGTCAGTATTCCGCTGATTGGTTGCTGCCGCTAGACCTGATCATTATGTGACCGTGAAACGGCTAGAAATCCAACATGTTTGTCCATTTTTTTATTATTTACGGCAGCATCCGAGTAATTTTTGGACAGACGACGCAGAATATCAATGTTTGTAAGTATTTTTACAAATAAAGTTAGTATTTGTTCCCAACTGGCGTATACCAGGAAATATTTAGGCGCAATAAGTCATTTTCGGTTAAATATCTCCCTTATCCGCACCCAATGGTGCATAGGGCACTGCATTGATAAACCAAGTGCAGTGTATCTTGATCATTGTTACATAAAAGCAAGGTGATCAGTTTTTCGCTTCAGCGCCAGTACAAGGTACCTATTACATATGAAATATTTTTACGTGAAAATCACATTTTTTAAATATGATTTGACCCTTAGTTTTCGAGAAAATTGAGTACGAAGTAGAATTTTTTTTTCGATTTTTTTTACGAATTGTTATCAAATATCATGTATTTACTCAAATTAAAACTATCCAAAAAGAAAGCAAAATTAATAATCGCGTTTTAATAAGAATTGGAGCAATTTACTTAATCTGCCATACCTATGAAAACTTTTGTGAAGAAAAAAAAAAAAAAATTCTAGCTCAGATTAAAAAGTCATATTACACAATCGTCCCCCGAATACGATGTAGATTCACTGGTTTCCCGCTTGTACATCGAGTTTTTTACACCCTGCATTTCATATTGATCCCCATCGGAAATCGAACCCGCGACTTCACGCATGGCAGCCCAACGCGCTACGAAACGGACAATATCATCTAATTATGGAAAATAAACATAAAAAACCGTTATTTTCAAAGTTCGTCTTGGATATCGATTTTTTTAAATGGGATAAATCGAAAAACAGAGCTACTATTCTCCATACTATTCTTCATATATATACGGCTATCGAGTAAAATCGGTATTCTATTGGGAATTTTTTATCGCGTTACGTCACAAACGTGAGATATTTTACAATGACCATTCTTTGCGCTACGATTAACACAAGTTTGTATAACATCAAGTTACGTGTATCAAATGCAATTGAAATTCATCTTTAAATAATATGTAAATTGAATTAGTTTTCATACGAAAAACTGGATTTTAGCAAAACCGGGATCATTTCAGTTAGAGGTGGATAAATTTATCGCTTTATTATATTGAATTGTACGCTAACCTGATATGGAGGTCAGATAGTACTTTAGCTACTAATTTTCCTCATCCGCACTTTAAAGTGTTTAGGGTAACCTATTTGTCTATTGTATATCATTTTTTATTAGATGAAGGCAAGATGATTTTATTACACATATGTCACCGATCGCTTATCATACAAAACCTTTAAAAAAAAATGAAACTTTAAATAATTGTATCTCGCTTATTAATGATCCAATTTACGAACGGATTGCACTGATGGTTTTGTGAATCTTCATTTAATTTTTCTGCATTCACAGAAAATTATGGTTTACAAGCCTAATCGATAGGTACTGCAAAATAAAAAGTAATCCAATCGACGCATTTCATTTGCACCTTTGGCGATTCGCCTCGAAGAGGTATGTACATTACCTACGCAGATATTATGTTGATTTAGTTCGCTAATATGGTAATAAAATATTATTTAGGTTGGAATATCAGCTGAGTCAATAATCTGACGTCGAGTTCATTGACATTTTGCACTCTTTACAAATAAATTAATGATAAAAACAAAAAATATAATACGAAGATAAGATCAAGTGCAGACAAGCGTATATTTCAAGTTTTTATAGATAAATTTTTCACATTTCAAAGTACGTATCTTTAAAAAAAAAAAAAAACTGCATTATTTTTATGATACAGGGTGTAACAAAACTCGATGTACAAGCGGGAAACCAGTGAATCTACATCGTATTTGGAGACGATTGTGTAATATGACTTTTTAATCTGGGCTTGAAAATTTTTTTTTTTCTCACAAAATCTTTAATAAGTACGACAGATTAACTAAAACTGCTCAAATTTTAACGAGTTTTGAAATTTTGTTTTTTTATGGATTGTATTAATTTGACTAAATACATGATATTTGATAACAATTTGCAAAAAAAAAATCGAAAAAAAATCAACTTCGTACCCAATTTTCTCGAAAACTAAGGGTCAAAAAAAAAAAAAAATTCTACAAAATCGACTCCAAATATTATGTTAATTCACTGGTTTCCCGCTTGTATATCGAGTTTTATTACACCCTGTAGAAACCTACCCACAACAAGAATCAATCCCAGTTGATCAAACCAAGAAAAATTTTTCATCTGTTTTAGAATCCACCAAAAATTTAATGTTCTTGCACAGGATGTAACGAAGGCATGACGAAAATAATAAATACATCACAAAAAAATAACGATCCTTTTTTTAATATTCAAAAGCATTCAGTGGTGATTATTCAATATCAAAGCTTAAAAAAATCATACTATCTAATCAAACATAAAATGTGTAGTATATTAGCTTACGTAAATAGTGATGCGCATTTGGCTACTGTGAATGAGATCGCGGGTACGATTGCCGTAGGGAGTCGACATGAAATATTTTATTTACATGTGATTTTCCTATTAAAATTTAATTAGTGATACCTTGTACTGAAGCGTATGACTGATCATCCTACCTTCATGTAATATAATGATCAAGATACATTGCACTTGATGTACCGATGCAGTTACCTATGCGCCATTGGGCGCGGATAAGGTAAAGTAGTAGTAGTAGTAAATAGTGTAGGTACTTTATTTTTTAAATAAAAAATTATTTTTTTTTGAAATTTCTTATTAAGATCCTTCTTCGTTTTTTGCAACGTCAATTTTGTGACCTCCATACTTTATTTTATAAATATTTGCATTGCACAAATAACACTAATCATTCTAACCTCAAAACGGTGCGCGTTTGACCCAAATAAAAATAATGCGCACTTTATACGGGACCGAAAACTATACCGTTTCTTATTCAGAAAACTGTACAGAAACTTAACGTTACTACCCATTTTTATTTTACTTCTTTACTTATTAAAAAATGGTTAAATAAATTTATTCTCACTGAAAGATTAAGATTTTTAAATTTTGTTTTTGCGTATGTAAATTTTTTGTTTTTAGTGTTTGTAAATGAGGAATATAATACTGTGGCTGACAGGGCGTTCAAGGTTGGCCAGGAGTACGTGAGAAGGAATCCCAATCTTGGATTAGCAGTGGAAGCTGTGGAGGTCGTAGGAAACAGGAGTGATGCTAAGGGACTACTGGAACAATGTAAGTAGGAAATTTGTTGACCACCAGGCATTATTGACAAGCTTCCACCATCTTAAACTGAAGCAGTTCCAGTTCACCAAATGTAAGGTCATTTCCTTGCTCGGTTTTTACTTGTCCAAGCATGGTATGTATATTACTTATAATCTACTAAGGTACTACTTTAAAAAAGCATGAGCAAGCAGCAAAATTTCATCTCAATGTTCTATATTTATCACGAGATTCTGAAAAGTGGGTCTGCTGGCATTTCAATTTCAATATAATTATTTTTTTGTATCACTTCGGCGTATTCACCTTGAATATTGTTTTTGTTTCCAGTATGTCGCAAGTACAACGACATGGTAACATCCAAGAAGCCGCCCCACGTAGTCCTGGACTTCACTATGACGGGGGTGGCCTCGGAGACCGTCAAGTCCTTCACGGCTGCTCTGGCCTTGCCCACGGTGACCGGCTCCTTCGGGCAAGACGGTGACCTGCGCCAGTGGAGGTCACTGGACAACAATCAGGTCAAGTTCTTGCTGCAAGTCATGCCACCTGCGGATATGATAGCGGAGTGTGTCCGCGCCATCGTGGTCAAGCAAGATATCACCAATGCTGCTATTCTGTTTGATGAGAGCTTTGGTAAGTCTTAGATGCGTTCTAAAATTAAAATAATTGTACCTATATTTATGATTTTTTTGATATACTTATGTTGTACACGAAGTCAGTTTAATTATTGTATATAATACAAACATTGACAATAAAATTAAAACAATTAACACACATGCACCGACACAATCCATTTTGTCGCTTCACTGTTTTTTGAACAACAACCCTTCGAAAAAACTTACAGAATGCTTAAAAAACATTGATGTAATCCTCCAGTTTTTTTTAACGACGAGTTATTTAACTTATTAATTAAAAGCTTAAGTACAATAGTATTTTTTAAAAAAGGTTCACAGGGTAGATAAGCAGATAAGCATAGAGACAACAATTTGTTGCCAGCGACTAAATAATCCAATACCATATTAATTTTAAACGGGGTTTTTATGATTTTTAGTTATGGACCACAAATACAAATCCTTGCTACAAAATATTCCAACACGCCATGTCATATCGCCTGTAAAAAGTACCAACATTGAGGATATAAGAGGACAGTTGACAAGCCTTCGTGAATTAGATATTGTCAACTTCTTTATACTTGGGAGTCTGAAGACCATAAAAAATGTGCTTGATGCGGCTCAAGCCAACAAATACTTTTCAAACACTTATTCCTGGTATGCGCTGACCCAAGATAAAGGGGATTTCTCGTGCACCTGTGAAGACGCTACTATTGTCTACTTGAAGCCAGTTCCTGAAGCTACGAGTCGTGACCGACTGGGGAAGATGAAAACATCTTACAGTATGAACGGGGAGCCAGAAATCGCTTCTCGTGCGTTTTACTTTGATTTGGCTATTAAAACATTTATGGCAACCAGGTAGGTTTTAGATGAGACTTCTTTATTTTTGTTGTGGCAGTAAAATATATAAAGCAAAGCATTGATAGAAAATACAAATAACTGAACTCCTGATGTCATGCTCATTCAATAATAAAATGTAGGTTACACTTACTGGTACTGACATATTTTTTTAGTGAGCTTTTGAGACTTGGTAGTCTACAAAAGTTGGACTATCTGACATGTGATGAAATATGATGGCCTGAACTCTCCAAACCGGACTGTTGATCTAAAGTCTATGATACTTCAGGTAAGATTTTTTATATACCTGCTCTGCCGTGACAAGTCCAAAACAGAGTAAAAGCGATGATACACCCGGCTTAACCATATCCAGTGGGCCCATTGTATTAGCAATATAGGAAATTTAGACACTGGCCCTTTAAGTTAGGTAATCAAATGTGTTTTTTTTAGATATTATTGATATCTCAACAGCTTCTCTGTCTCTGTTGAGATATCAATAATATCTGATATCAGCCCAGCATGGGTATAATCCAGTAATTTGTCTACAAGTATTTGTATTCATTCAAAATGTTGTTCAAAAATGTGTTTTTAATTAAAAAAAATTGGGTTGGCAAAATACACTATCATAAAGATTGTATTAATTATTGTACTTGTTTGTATTAATTATTGCACATTTTTTAAAATTTCTAGTCTAATGAACCTCCGACATATGCTCCATTTTACATGTCTGATGAGCAGAGAATAAATGGAAAGAGTTACATGGAGTTTACTATGGAAATTAATGCAGTAACAGTTAAAAATGGCGGCTCTGTTGGCACAAAACCATTGGGCACTTGGAGAGCTGGACTGAACAATGATTTGAAACTTCTAGATCCTACAATTATGAAAAATTACACAGCTCAAGTTGTTTATCGTGTAGTTACCGTTGAGGTATAATAAACTGTAATAAACCACGTTCATTTTAGTATTTCAATTACGTATATTTCATTTTTTATGCAAGTAATAATGAATTTTCCAAAGTCTGATTTCGTCTGAGGTTTCTAAAGTCCCTTTTGTGTATTGAACCTATATCAAAAACAGTAGGTCAAAAATGTTAACAGGCTGAAATCTTAAAATGGTTGAGACTGAAGATTGAATTCAAATATACGGAAGTAATATGATATTTTCTCTTCTGTTCTTGCAAAAAAAACTATGATTGATTTGGACTATGGTGGGTAACTGCAAATTCAATATGCCAGTTCCCTTTAAAACAAATAACTTTCAATCTATCAATTATATGTACACACATTGTCACTCGTTCTTTATTTATTTTCAGCAAGCTCCCTTCATGATCAAGGATGAATCTTCGCCTAGAGGTTACAAAGGATATTGCATCGATTTAATAGAAGAAATACGAAACATTGTCAAATTTGATTACACTGTTTACCCAGTATCTGACGGCAAGTTTGGCGATATGGATGAAAACGCCAATTGGAATGGAATGGTAAAGGAATTGATGGACAAGAAAGCAGATATTGCGTTGGGTTCCATGTCAGTAATGGCAGAAAGAGAGAATGTGGTTGATTTTACAGTTCCCTACTATGATCTCGTTGGAATAACGATTTTGATGAAACAACCGACTTCGCCTACATCTCTGTTCAAGTTCCTGACGGTTTTAGAGAATGATGTGTGGCTGTCTATTTTGGCTGCTTATTTCTTTACAAGGTATGTTATTTCATGCTTCCTTTTAAAAAAAACTTTTGGTTGTCTGTAAAGTCGGTTTACGGACGATAATTTTACGTGATAACGTCATAAGAAAACATTGAAGAAAAATAGCATACTTTTATGAATTGAATTGAATTATTATTACTGAATTATCATTATTTTGTATAATACAAAGCAGGAGTTAATTGAAAAGTAATTTTTTTTCCATAACTTATCTTTTTTTTGCACTCGTTAATTCAAATATTTGTTTACTTAAATAATACAAATTAATTACAAGTAACAATGTGCTATTAACAATTTATTTACAACTTATATACATATGATGTTATGATGTTTAAGATCCTCCAACCTGTGTTATTTTGTGAAGGATAGGAATTTGGAGTGAAAGAGAGATAGATGCGTCACAAACCGAACGCTTAGGCCGATCGTGCCTCTCTATCGCTTGTTCCGCGCTCTCGCTTGCACACTCGGCTCAGGCGGAACGTGACAATGAGTCATGATTTTTTCGTGTGTGCAGCCGGCGTTCATCGATTTATAAGACGTTATCACGTCAAAATATATTTCTACTACTACTAATACCTTCTTTTATCTAATTTGTGACTGTTATTATTGTGATTTGTGAATGTGAAGTTATTTATTACTTATTTATTACATAATTGACTGTTTTGCCTAAACATAATTTTCTGTGCATTCAGGCGTCCATTAAAATCATAACCCTAAGGTTTTTAATTCCTTGCAGTTTTCTGATGTGGGTGTTTGATCGCTGGAGCCCGTACAGCTTGCAGAACAACCGGGAGAAGTATAAAGATGATGAAGAGCAGCGAGAATTCTCGCTGAAGGAATGTCTCTGGTTCTGTATGACTTCCCTTACTCCTCAGGGGGGTGGAGAAGCTCCCAAGAATCTATCGGGACGATTGGTGGCAGCAACGTGGTGGCTTTTTGGGTAATCATAGTGAACTTTTTTAATAATTTACTTGTTTGCTTTTATTTCAGCAAATTTATCAATAAAAATGAAGAATTTCGTAATCTATGAGTGAAATTAAATTAATTGTTGATTTTCAAAGTGAGATTTTAAGTATTCAATCACTCATTTCTTAGTGTTATCGATTTGAGAAAAATTATGCATCATCTGTACATGTACATATATCGTCAATATTCGTTAAGACTTATATTGTTTTTAAAAATTTAGCTTTACAAAAAATGCTTGCAACATTTATTTTTCGTACACCGATTGTTTCATAATGCTTTACGTGGAGTTACATTTTAACAATCTTTTTTGATTTCTTGATCGAGTAAAGCAGCTACCTGCTAACAAAACGACACCACCTTCACCCATATTTCCACATTTATCACGTTTTGTGGTAATACACTTTTCTCTACAAAAGTTTGAATGGAATTTTATTGTTGGTTTTCAATATCTGACTCTAATAATACGACTGACTTTAATGCAAGCTTTTATAAGAAAAACGTCACCTTGGTGGTAAAACACACTATTTTAGGTCAAAGCGCAACTCCGCGTCTATACGTGGGATAAGTGATAACCAAAAAGAAAGGCGCGACTGCTCTCGCTCTATTTTTTTTACAGTATTAAATTTGTGATTTATAGTTTCATATATATTACCTACCAAAAAAATAATTATTGTAACCTTGTAGATTCATCATAATAGCATCGTACACCGCGAACTTGGCCGCTTTTCTCACCGTGTCTCGCCTGGATACCCCCGTGGAGTCCCTGGACGATCTCTCCAAGCAGTACAAGATACAGTACGCCCCCCTCAACGGCTCCGCCGCCATGACGTACTTCCAGAGAATGTCGGATATCGAAGGACGCTTTTACGAGTAAGAGTATATTACGTAAATTGTTAGTACTATTGCTTACCCTTATCCGCACAAAACCAAACCCGAATGCGATTTCTGTTCTGGTTTTGTTACCCATGGCAAAAGAATTGCGCCTGCCATTTTCCGATTCCGCAAACTGCACAGCATTTTTTTTCTTTTACGGGAGTTGTGATTTTTTCAAATATTTTATTTAAACCCCTCAACAGGCCAGGAGGCCCAATAACCGAGGGAAACATGATCACATTCACACAGGCTTGAGAAATATCACTTTTGATTTTTGTGACTATTGTTACGGACGTCGATGTTCGGGAGATTAGATTGTACGGACCCCGGCATAATTTGAAGCGTCATATGAGCCCTTAATTAAGAAGGCTCGTTGTTGCATGTCAGGAATACATAGAATAAGTACCTACGTATAATATTATCATATTTCCTTTGTTTGTTTTACTTGTTGACGCGGGCGGCGGACGAGGTGGCTTGTATGGGTTCCGCGTCAGTCCGCGTTAATTGCTGTGATTGTCTGTCGAGGCAGAGTGGCCTGTTGGGTACCGTGTCAATCACTAGGAGGATATACGTAAATAGTGTTTTTGTCTATTGATAAATGAGTCCTAATGTACTCCTGTGCGTAAAAAGCTTGTTTTATTTCGTCCGGCGTATTATTTTCGAGTGGAAAGCAGGTGTGTTGCTGTCTGGTGGACTGGTGATCTAGAACCAGCAGACAAAAGGTGCTCTGGTGAAAAAAAATAAATTATTTTTGCTATTAATTTATCACAAATACTTGACAGTGTGGAAGGGGAAGCGTGCCAGGATCGGCCTTTATTCCCTCCCGTCTCCAGCATTTCTGGTGGCCTCCCGTGCTTCAAAATCTAATAACTCTCTGACAACGTGTATTATTTAATTTCCAGAATTTGGAAGGACATGAGTTTAAATGACAGCCTGACGGACGTTGAGAGGGCTAAACTGGCCGTGTGGGATTACCCCGTCAGCGACAAAGTACACCAAGATGTGGCAGGCCATGAAGGAGGCGGGGTTGCCCAACACTGTTGAGGAGGCTCTCGAGAGAGTGAGGGCCTCCAAGTCTTCTAGTGAAGGGTTCGCGTGGCTGGCGGACGCCACTGATGTTCGCTATCAGGTAGATACTTTATTTCTTTAACAGAGAAAACTAGATAATTTTATATTGGGATGTGTCCAACGAATAAGGTCGCGTGGACGTCAGCCGACATGATGTGGTTTAGTCACTTAACTCTGTCTGAGTTGTCAGGACCTGTTCCAGGAGGAGAGAGACCGTCCACAGGTGAACCATACGGAGTCAGGCAGCATCACACTCTTACTATGATGTCCTTAGTATAATAGAATTGATTAATTTTAGAGTGACTTCCGTAAATACCAGGTGTAAGTTCTTGTTTCATTGTCCTGGTTCAACATCTAACCAACACAGTAACTCGACTATACCACGATTACATTCATTAGGCAATAAATAAGAAGAGATTGCTGATATTATATCTAACACTCTGCAAAACTATAAGCGCTCAATGTTAAACCAATTTATAGCAGCTCGATCAAGTAATCTCGAATTGTGATTACCTTTGTATTAACTTTTATATATAATATGTATTTTGTAACTTTTTTACAACTTGTTTTTTTGAAGAAGTTTATTCATCTTAATACCCAAATTTGTTAATTGTAATGTAACTTAATAAATGTACTTTTAATGCAATGTAAATTAATGTAACTGTTAATATAACTTAATAAATGTATTTTAATGAAATGTAAATGCCATAAGGCGTATATGTGCTAATAAATAAATAAATTACCATTTATAACTAGTCATTTGGCATGGATTTTAGAGAGAAAGAGAGTGTATCAAATGCATTTTTTTCTGTGAAATTGTGTAGTTTTTATGTAATGTCTCTAGTGCAAAGTGCATCACCGATGTGTACACGACTTTTAAAAAAAAAAACATTTTCTTTTTCTTTTTCTTGCTGTAGTATTCATTATTTAATATGCATATTGATTAATTATGTAATATGAATTAATAGAAACACCATTATTTTTTATGCGTCGTGGTGTACAGTGGTAGTGCGTTGGGCTACATGAGGTCGCGGGTTCTATTCCCGAAGGGGGTCAATATGAAATATTTATTTGAATGTAATTTTCACATAAAAATATTTTATATGTAATACCTTGGACTAGCGCTAAAAGCGTAAGACTGATCATTTTGCCTTCATGTAACAAATTATCAAGATTCACTGCACTTGGTGTGCCAATGCAGTGCCCTCTGCATCATTGGTGCGGATAAGGGGAAGTAACACTAGTAATATTGATTGTTATCTTACAGGTGCTAACAAGTTGTGAATTCCAAATGGTTGGAGAAGAGTTCTCAAGGAAGCCGTACGCCATCGCTGTGCAACAAGGATCGCCTCTAAAGGATCAATTTAATAATGCGTATGACTGATTTACATAATATATTTAAAACATAATATTTTTACCTCATATTTTTCTTAATAAGATTGTACACATGGTGTAACAAAACTTGATGTACAAGCGGGAAACTAGTGAATGTATGTCGTATTTGGAGTCGATTTTATAGAATAAAATTTTCGGATTTGACCCATAGTTTTCGAGGAAATTGAGTAAGAAGTTTTTTTTTTAAAGATAAATGTTTGCAAATTGTTATCAAATATAATTTAATTAGTGATATTAATTCTATTCATACAGAAAACACGAAATTATAAAAATTTTTTCAAGCTCAGATTCATAAGTTATTACACATTCGACTCCAAATTCATATTTGGGTGAATCTTCATCATTGAAGATTCACTGATTTTTGGGTTGTGCTACGAATTTTGTAACTCCATGTAATAAAAATTAAAAGATCGAAGGAATTGACTTATCTCGATTAACTATTTATATCTACTTTTTTATCGACGGAGGTCAAAGTAAAGATGTATTATGTAAAACTATATTTCCATGTTAAGAAAATGCAGATCCAATTAGCTTTAGGTTCATTAAATATGGCTCTTTATGGCACAAGCTACCTCCGTTCTTTTTTCGTTCCGTTTTACCTTGGCTTACCCTTTTCCTAAAGAAATATTTACTTCGTTAAGCCATAATATAATATTTACTATACATTTTTTTCAATGATTTTTAACCAGATTTATGAGTTAATAATTTTTGACTGATTAGGTTTTCTCCTCCTATAAATTAAGGTAAAAACCAACATATCATCAGCTTCTGCCATATCGTTACAAATAAAATGCTCGTATTTGTAAATTCTTTTCAATTTTTCGTTTTTCAGTATTCTCCAATTACTCAACAAACGTAAGTTAGAAAAACTAAAAGAAAATTGGTGGGCGAACAACCCAGCATCCAAGAAATGCGAGAAAATAGATGACCAAGCAGACGGCATCTCCATTCAGAACATTGGTGGAGTTTTCATCGTCATTTTCATGGGAATTGGATTAGCCTGCATCACTCTTGGCTTCGAGTACTGGTGGTTCAAGTGGCGCAAGAAGTCCCGAGTAGTAGATGTGAAGGAGGCAGACAAGAAGAAGGAGAAATTGCCTAAGAAAGTGAAGCCTGTGACCGAAGTTACACAACCTGCAAACTTGGCCGTCAATAACACAACTACTGATAAACTTTGGATTTAGGGCACGCCACACTTTTATCCCTACAAATTTCAGAGCCCGCTTTTAAAAAGTAAACAACAAAAAACGTAGAATTTTTTCAAATTTAGGAATATGGATATTCGAGCGTTTACAGGGCTTATGACCTGTCATTGGCTGGGTTAAGTGGCCACTTTATGTAGGTACTACACAACATTTCCCCCATTCCGCTTATTAGCGAATATCCACACCAGGTAACATTTTTTGATTTTGTATTTATGCTACGAATCAAGAATCATCCGCCAGCGAGTTGAACGCGCCATCTATGCATTGATATTGAAGTTAAGTATTTTATTAGCAGATTACTTTATTTGTATGTAGTTAAGACTCTTCTGACGAGTTAAATTAAGTACTAGTAATCGCCTGCATCGAATATCCATATTCCTGAATTTGAAAAAATTCTACCTCATCTCTGTAGGGATATAAAAATAAAAAATATACCTACTCCCGTCTTGGGATAAAATCCATCTGGATCAAATCCATCTGCAACAAATCTTTGTGTGTAAGTATTTGAACACGACCCAAAATGTTGTAACTCAAAAACGTATCAAATTATCATTTGGTTTGAATTTGGCTTTGATTCAATCTAAAAGGATGTGTTTTCGGTCTCTAATTAAAACAGATTTCCGGAAGTTACTCTGTTAGACTTTTGCTGATATGAAATATGGCAAAAACATGATGTTCAAAATCGGATCATATTTTTTGAAAAGAATTGAAAATTCTTGGGGGGGCGTTGAATGTTCCTATAAGGAAAATAAGTTAATGTTTTGGTATGTAGATAGATTGTGATATGAGATGATGTGGGTTCGATTCGAAAACAAGCAGGTATAGATTGGAAGTGGTTGAGAAGGGTTATTTTTATTACGTATTAAGTTTTAAAATATCTACCTATAATATTTACAAGGTATAACTTCTACGAGTGTATTGATTTGTATTCATGTTTTATGCACAAATAAAGTTTGTTCAAAATTTATGATTATTGTTTTCTTTTGTAAAAAAATTTAGATATGGAAGAGATTTCATTCTTCTTTAATTTGCGATATTGTTTTCATACAATTTTGCATTTCTATGCATCGCCTCCATCAACGCAACGCCCAAAAACCTATTTGCTGAGGGATTTTTCTGTTTTGTTTTGTTTCTAGCTGTTGTAAAGATGGATTCAAAGAATAAAAGGCGTAGGTATATTATAAGGATAGCGAATCAATTTAAAAGAGCATTAATTTAAATAAATTTGTTTAAAATAAGCGCTCCAATGTTGATATCACAATTAACTGTTGAAAAATATAGAACTATTTCAACAACATCATACATGTTTTAGAAACTATCGGATATAAAATATAACAGTTATTTTATTGCTATAAGTGTAATAATTTTTGTAAATAAAAACAGATTCTATTATTTGTATGTCTTATAATTGCATTTATTGTGAAAAATACAAAATAAGCTATGAAAACACGCCCTAAATCTCGAAATACATGTGTAAGTATTAACTTAAACAGTTTTATGTACGTACATATTTATAATATTTTACTTCATTAACAGTTGCAATATAATGGCTGAAGATTCCGCCGAGTCTTTAAAACCACTAAAAATAAAGCAAGAGTCGTAAGAAAACAAACTAGTCTATAAAATAAATATTTCCTAACATAAACACAATCACAATAAACCTTTAAAACTTCATGATTTTGTCTTAACAGTATGTTGATCATTCTGTGACAGACAGTATAAGCACTGATAAGCACCCCCGGATAAGTCACCGCTGCGCTCTGTTGGTACATCTGTACAGTTTCACTGGTAGTGTTAAACCGCGGGTAGAGATAACTCTACAGGGGAAATACGACAGCAAAACAGTCGCAGCCGTTTCTCAAGGCGGCATTATAGTTCGATGGTTTTGTGTTTAATTTTTCAACGTTCTTCTTATTTTTGTTTCCGATTTCCAGCTCTAAAGTCAAGTTTTCTAATTCTGATTCCAGAGCCCGCGACCGTCTGTACATTTGAACATAGTTTAATTGTAACTGCTTTTGATATCTTAAGACTTTTTTCCTTTTCTTCGGACCACTTTCTTCTTTCGCTATCGAACTCCCTTTTCTTATTCTCAATATCGACTTTTAATCTTTCGATCTCGGCATTGTTGTGGCAGTGATCCATACATGGTGGGTCTGGTAATTCTCCATTCAGCCTCTGAACTTCAGCATCCTCTAGACTGCTATCTGTGGAAGTCCAGTGATACTCGGCGGTTTTGCAAACATCGTATATCCCTCTCAATGAGCGCCCGGCTTCTATTCCTTCGTAATTGCTCAAGGATATATCGGATAGCTCTTCCCTGAGTTCTTTCAACTCGGTTTTAAGCTTTTCGATTTCTCGATTGCTCTGATCCTTAGTTTGTAAGAGTTCCATGTCAGATTCTTTGACTTTTACGTTTAGTTTTTGTACTTCAGCTTGTAATTGTTTTACTAAAAGCTCTCTATCGTCGTTTTCTGTTCTTAATTTGGCAAATTCTTTTTCTCTTCTTTCGTAATTTTCCCTAACGGTGCGTAGCTCACTTTTCAGCTGAAGAATCTCGTGGCTTTGGCAGTATGGTCATTCTAAAAAAAAAAAATTGACATTAACTTGCATATCATTTTGCAAAAAACACGCACGCAAATCTGAAACTAACATACACACAGTGGAAGCGATTATGATCTGGTGATGTTTCTAGTTTACTTTGTGGTTGGATGAGCATTATCATGCAAAACACACACATATATGTAACTCACCCCTTTACTACTACAGTGGCTCTCAAGAAAATCGAACAGGTCCTTAATAAAAAAAATAAAATAGCTTAAATATAAAGAAAATACGATAGTGAAAATATTATACTCGTACTATACGAAAAAGATTGGATTTTACACCAGAAGAATTACAAATTACAGATTAAATTGAAAGATCTCAACACAAATAAACCTAAAAATCATGTAAAAATACAGGGTTTAAAAAAAACTAGGTAAGACTAATGCAAAAAATTAAATTAAAACAAGTTGTGGTGGAGTGACATTCGAACCTCTCCTAGGAATCCCGATGTTCTCATTATTAATCCGGAGTCTACAACTCGGTTAACTATCGTTAAATGAATTAAAAACTTTTGAATATATTTACCTGCGCTTCTTTAAGCTGCGTTTTGAGCAGCGCTATCTCCCCCGCCTTTTGGCAAAGGCTCCACTCCGTTTCCTCCAGCCTGGCTCCGAGGGTGTCGGCCTCCCGGCCCAGCCTGGTGCGGGTCCTGCTGAAGCTGGTGGGTCCTCATCATGAGCATCTGCTCCAGCTTGAGGGCCCTCTGCGCCCCGGCCCTGAGCCTGCTGTCGTGGGCGGCCTTCATGCGGCGCAGCTCGCGCTCCCAGACGCGCTCCTTCTCTTGGTACACTCTGGAAGTTTGTTCACTGTTTGAATGGAAACGAAAACAAGCTTGTTATGCGGGTCGGTACAAACGGCACAGAAATTAATTATATGGGGAAAACATACAAACATTTCACCCGATGACAAACTGTAATAACTACATTAACTCAATGTTTGTAGCACTCACTTTGTAGTTTTCCAAATTTATGAAATTAAACAACTTTTGTTTTAACTACTTTTTTTATTTTTTAACACGCCAACCGGTTTCGGAGACACTACTCCTTCATCAGGGCTTTGTATAATAATAATTTAAAATTAAGTAATAAGTCGCTAACTAAAAATGTTGAAGTGGTTGACCAGATACTGGGATAAGGGGTGGAGAGGGGAGAAACATTTTTAGTTAGCGACTTATTACTTAATTTCAAATTATTATTATACAAAGTCCTGATGAAGGAGTAGTGTCTCCGAAACCGGTTGGAGTGTTAAAAAATAAAAAAAAGTAGTTTATTTTCATAATGTAATAACTACAGTTCATCGGGACAAATTTGTTTTTAATATTATTTAATTTTGAGGTTTTTACTGTAAAATTATTAATTGTGAAATAAAAAAAAATAAAAAAAACTACCACTACTATTTTCCCTTATCTACATCCAATGGTGCATAGGGCACTGCATCGTTACACCAAATGCAGTGTATGTTGATAATTTTATTACATGAAGGTAAAAATGATCAAACAGTACAAACGAAACGGAGGTTTTTAATACAAAAATACAATATTATACTTTACGGAGCATGTTTTTTACGGCATAAAAATCCGGAAAAACATAATTATACGTATCCTGAAAACTGTGAAAATTTACGCACCTTGGTCACAAATATTTTATGACAAGTACAGCATTTCGTTGCAAACAATAAATCATAGTTTTTGAGTTTCAATTTTTGTTTTACTAGATATATTGATGTGTATGCTTGAAAATGAGCATAAAACCAATTGATTTAATTAAAGCTTCGTAAAGACAAATGTCCATGATCCTATATACTAATTTTTGTTGGATATCATCGAACAAGAATTTCAGAGAAGTGACATTCCATACTTGAAAAATACTACCGTGTCTGAGGTGTCTAGTTACCTACTACGTCACCAATAGGCATCTACGTCATCACTGGACATCTACGTCACACGTTTAGTGTATTGGACTAAGTGTTGGAATATTTGGACGGTGGAATTTAATAGTAAGTGGTGTTATGAAATTAACCCTTATATTTTTAGAAAATTTGTATGGAAACGCCTCGTCTAGTGAATTATTGTTCGAAATCGGATAATATTAATGGTTCTATTGTGTTAACACTAAGTTAAAATAGCAGACTTCTGAGTTTTGAGAATAGATCAATGGAAGAATATTGTGTGCGGTGGTTTGGCTTTGTAAGGAACACAGAAGTGAGGTAATCCGGCGAAGGCGTTTCGGCTGGCTAGGCCATAAACTACGTACGCCTCCCGAGAGCCTAAACCATGCTTGCCTATTTTACAATGCATCAGGTTCTCGGCGTCCTGGCCGTCAACTGTTGACAATTCGTCGACAGTTTGCGTCAGAGCTGCGGGACGTGGACTTGACTTGGGAGGATGCACGGAAGCTGGCGGCCGATCGCTTGGCCTGGAGTCAGTTTGAAGAATTCATATTCATATCATGTCCCCAAGCCAGGTCCATCCCGCCGCATCTTCACGACTCCAGCTATCGGAGCTCTACATAGGGAGCGGAGGTTATGAAAAGTCGGATATGTTATGATGTGTGCGATGTGCGTTAATAGTAATAATTAGACTATAGTTACCTGAAGATGACTTGCTCATTGTGCTCCATGGTCTGGCGCAGGTGTGCCAACTCGGAGTCCCTGTCCCTGAGAGCGGCCTCTAGTTCCGATACTCCGGAGTCGCACGGAGACGGAGCCAGCTGCTGCAGGCTGCCCCCCCCTCCGGTGGTAACTCCCCCTACCATGGCGCGGTAGGACCACTTGTGGCCACTGCAAACAAATATTCTTTGTGAATATCAGATCTTAAGAGCATACTCTACCACGTGACTCGCGGCCGCTTCTATTACAAAACTTTATGTATTGTGCTTTATATATTTATTTATTAAATGCATATAATTGGATGGTCTCCTGTTATTATTGAAAGAAGCGAAAATGGCAGTACACAACGGAGCTCTGGTACCAACCTTTATGTATGGTAGTGAAGAGGGGTGTTGGAAAAAGAAGGATGAAAGTAGACTAAATGCTGTTGAAATGCGATCTCTCATGCGAATTTGTGGTAAGACTATGTATGATAGGTATACAAATGTCGAAATTAGAGCAGAGTGCAAGGCTGAGATAAGCATTATCGACAAATTTAAGAAACTTAAGGCTTTTACGATGGTTAGGTCATGTGGAGCGAATGAGTGATGAAAGAACGGCTAAAAGAAGTTTAAATGCAAGTGTGCCTGGATGTAGAAGCCGAGGAAGGCCAAGAAAGACATGGCATGACCAAGTACGACAAGTACTTGAAAGTGGACATGTGAAAAGTCGGAACAATCGGCGTATGTGCATGAGAAGATGTATGAATGTAGAGAAAGCAAAGGAAGTATGTCAGGACAGAGTGGTATCTATCCTCTCTGCCTATCCCAGCGAGGAAATGGCGTGATGCTTAGTTAGTTAGTTACCTATTTTGTTATATTTTTATAACTGCTCATCCGTTTGTATCACAAATAAAATAAAATCTACTTCTACTCGTATGGAGGTACGTTTGCCTATCTGGTAATACACAGTGAAACTCAAAATCACAATGCATAACGTTGGAACTTGATCAGATCATCGATTAGTTTTATATTTCAATAATGAAACATTGATGACAATTTCTAAAATGAGAAACGTCTGATTTCTTATTAATTTATTACTTAATAATACGTCTGAAAAGGAATACGGTGAAAGTCTTTGGTTTTTGCCAATTCATCGTGTCATAATTTGATTTGGTTTAATTATATCCACCCACACTACAAACTTTATACAGTGAATCTAAATAGCTCCCATAGCGTGAATGCTAAGAAGCTGGACTCACGACACGAAGGCTACGGGTTCGACTCCCAGTGAGATCACACAAATCGAGTAATTTTTATGAAGCCTGGGATGTGATATTGTTCCCCTCTGTTATTGTGCCTCCTGGCGTGTTGAAGGGGTTAAAAATATATACAGGATGATTCTATGGTAACTCGACCAATTCCTTGAAAGGGGTCATACTAGAAATTATTTACAATAAAAAAACCCATAACAAATTAGGCTCTGGCTAGCACACATTATATTTAGGTACCTACCTAAATACAATGTGTGCTTTGGGAGTATCTTTTTTTAACAACATTTTGAAATGAATACAAATACTTGTACACAAATTACTGGATTATAGCCATGCTGGACTGATATCAGATTCTGGAAACAAATGTGGGTTATCTAGGCGTTTACAGGGCTTATGACCTGTCATTGGCTGGGTTAAGTGGCCACTTGACGTACTACAACATTCCCCATTCCGCCCATCATCTGATAACCATATTTGACAAATTTTGGTACTACTATATATTGAAATCGTCTTCGTCCTACACTAATAAAGATGATTGCTAAAAAAATGCTTTACAATCTTCTCAATAGATGACACCAGCATAGAAAAATTCTGTATAGCGGAACGACGAAGACGATTTCAATATATAGTAGTTCCAAAATTTGTCATATATGGTTATCAGATGATGGGCGGAATGGGGAATGTTGTTAGTACGTCAAGTGGCCACTTAACCCAGCCAATGACAGGTCATAAGCCCTGTAAACGCCTAGATAACCCACATTCGTTTCCAGAGTTTCTCTGTCTCTGTTAGGATATCAATAATATCTTTTTTTTATTCAAAATAGTTAAAAGTTGTTTTGTATCGATGAATTTCCGTAATAAAAATTAGTCAATGTTGTTTTGGTGATATTCTACAATATTTTGTACAGAATTTCACATACTTTTTTAAAGCAATAAGCATTGTACGCACTTTACGTCCAAAGTAGCCATTTTTACGCTTGTGATCCTCAAAGTCAATGTGTAAGTCCGGAATCACACCTCGCTGGTCGGCACTGTTCCGCTAACTTAACAATGGAGAGCCATCTACTGAAATGTCCATCACAGGAGGAAACTAACTGAAACTTTGATTATTACTTAATTATTAAGTTAATTTGAACTTGCCGTATAATTGGGTTGTTTACCGATAGCAGATTAATCTTGTGAAATACAAAATGTATTTAAAATTTTCTGACGCCACGATATAAACTAAATGTTTAAAATTTATCATTATATAAAGTGAGTATTAACACCACGGTCTGTGTAACCGTAATTTGCGAGATTGGTATAATCTCATTACCGTCATTAAATAAAGGTCATGGGATATTGCGAGTGACGAAGCTATCAAGCGATGACATCGTAAAATATTTAAAAATTGGATTTGATTCTTGTTCCAATCACAATCCATTTGTTAATAATAAACATCTGAAAAAACCCAATTTTATTAACTCGTGGACAAAATTGTATAAAGTGTGAAAAACTTGTTGTCAAGTGGAATTCAGTGAATACTACGTTATTGTTGGTATCATAGATTTTTTTTAGTTGCGGATAAGGGGTCATAGAATACAAGGTCATGGAGAATATTAACTCTATTTTTTAAAAATAAGTTTGTATGTACAAATAGTTTACACAATCACTGGGATTCGTGAACTTTGGTAGAGATACTAAAATTTAATAACTTTAGTGATTACGCTAACAAAAAGCTTACGACTGCGTTAATATATCTTGATTAGAGCAACAGAAAATTACTTTTGTAGAGATTTTCCTAGCTTCAATTTTTTTATGGTCAGCAAGAAAAAAGTGTGTTCTGAAACCTAAAACATATAGAAAATATACCATCAGTTCCTACACAGTAAAGTTAAATGTTTCAAATTTAAAAAAAACATTTTTAAATCATGAATCTATTCATAGGAAAGCTTATTGAGAACCCATCCATGTCTTTTTCCGAAGATGCAACTACAACTACGACTGTTTAAAGAAGTAGTTAGCTTAGTTGCACTCGAAACATGAATGGGTTCTCAATAACATTCCATGAAAAGATTCATGATTTAAATGTTTAAATTTTAAACATTAATCAATGTAAAGAATGCGTATATTTGATTCTATAGTTTTAGGTTTTCAGAACACACTTTCTTTCTGCGCGACCATAAAAAAATTGAAGCTAGGTAAATCTCTACAAAAAGTAATTTTCTGTTTTGCCTACACATCAATGATAAATAAACGCAGTCGTAAGCTTTTTGTTTAGCGTAATAACTAAACTTATTAATATATAATAGATATCTCTACCAAAGTTCACGAATCCCAGTGGATGTGTTAAACTATTTGTACATACAAACTTATTTTTTAGAAAATAAGTTAATATTCTCCATGACCTAATGACCATGACTTTCCTCCGAGAGCCTTAACCATGCTTGCCTTATTTTAACAGTCATCTTGAAAGCTTCGTCACTTATCCATGACTTTTATTTATCGAGATTAATCTCGCAATCCACAATGGTGGAATACTCAGTGATACAAAGGCAAGTGGCGTCTAGAAGTTTTACATTTTGCCTACAGATTACATCTCCCAAGATGTTAGTTTCCTCCTGTGATGGACATTTCAGTAGATGGCTCTCCATTGTTAAGTTAGCGGAACAGTGCCGACCAGCGAGGTGTGATTCCGGACTTACTTTACTACATATCGTACTAACTACCAACTACTAAATACTTACTACTGACTGCATGTTGGTTCACCTAAGGACATTGACTTTGAGGATCACAAGCGTAAAAATGGCTACTTTGGACGTAAAGTGCGTACAATGCTTATTGCTTTAAAAAAGTATGTGAAATTCTTACAAAATATTGTAGAATATCACCAAAACAACATTGACTAATTTTTATTACGGAAATTCATCGATACAAAACAACTTTTAACTATTTTGAATAAAAAAAAAAGATATTATTGATATCCTAACAGAGACAGAGAAACTCTGGAAACGAATGTGGGTTATTCTAGCGTTTACAGGGCTTATGACCTGTCATTGGCTGGGTTAAGTGGCCACTTGACGTACTACAACATTCCCCATTCCGCCCATCATCTGATAACCATATATGACAAATTTTGGAACTACTATATATTGAAATCGTCTTCGTCGTTCCGCTATACAGAATTTTTTCTATGCTGGTGTCATCTATTGAGAAGATTGTAAAGCATTTTTTTAGCAATCATCTTTATTAGTGTAGGACGAAGACGATTTCAATATATAGTAGTACCAAAATTTGTCAAATATGGTTATCAGATGATGGGCGGAATGGGAATGTTGTAGTACGTCAAGTGGCCACTTAACCCAGCCAATGACAGGTCATAAGCCCTGTAAACGCCTAGATAACCCACATTTGTTTCCAGAATCTGATATCAGTCCAGCATGGCTATAATCCAGTAATTTGTGTACAAGTATTTGTATTCATTTTCAAAATGTTGTTAAAAAAAGATACTCCCCAAAGCACACATTGTATTTTAGGTAGGTACCTAAATATAATGTGTGCTAGCCAGAGCCTAATTTGTTATGGGTTTTTTTATTGTAAATAATTTCTAGTATGACCCTTTCAAGGAATTGGTCGAGTTACCATAGAATCATCCTGTATATATTTTTAACCCCTTTCAACACGCCAGGAGGCACAATAACAGAGGGGAACAATATCACATCCCAGGCTTCATAAAAATTACTCGATTTGTGTGTGATCTCACTGGGAGTCGAACCCGTAGCCTTCGTGTCGTGAGTCCAGCTTCTATTAGCATTCACGCTATGGGAGCTATTTAGATTCACTGTATAAAGTTTGTAGTGTGGGTGGATATAATTAAACCAAATCAAATTATGACACGATGAATTGGCAAAAACCAAAAATCAACATCAAAAGAAAAAAAAAAACAAACAATATAAAAAAAAAAAGACCCTAATATCCAAAAAAAAAAATAAAAAAAAAAAAAAAAAAAAAAAAAAATATAAAAGATAAAAAAAAAAAAATTAAAAAAAAAAAAACAAAAAAATTTTAAGCAAAAAAGAAAAAAAAAAACACAAAATATAAAAAAAAAAATAAAAACAAAAAAAAAACCAATTATATATAAAACCAAAAACACAAAAAAAAAAAAAAAGAAAAAAAAAGATAACAAAAACACCACAAAAAAAAAAATACAACAACAACCCTAAATAAAAACACAACCAAAAAAACACCCATCAAAAAAAAAAAAACTGCCCCCTCCCCCCCCTTCCCCTCTCCCCCCACCCCCCCCCCACCAAAACACCCCCATCTCAAAACCCCCCCCCCCCCCTCCGACCCCCTCCCACCCCCCCCCCCCCCCCCAACCCCCAACCCCCCCCCCCCCCCCCCTCTCTAACCCCCCTCAAAAATACCCCAACCCCCCCCCTAAACCCCCAAAAAACCACTGCCATCCCCACCTCCCAACCCCCCCCCCCCACACTCCCCCCCCACCCCCCGCACCCCCCCCACCCCCACTCTCCCCCCCCCACCCACACCATCATAGCCCCATCCCCCCCCCCCACCCCCCCCCCCCCCCCCCCTCCTCCACCAATCCCCACCCCCCCCCCACCCACCCGCCCACCCCCCCCCCAACACCACCCCCCACCCACCCCCCCACACCCCCTACCACCTCCCCCACCCCCCCCAACACAACCCAACTCCCCCCCCCCTCCACACCCTACCCCCCTTTCCCCCCCCCCAAACCCCCTCCCCCAACCCCCCCCCCCCCCCCACCCCCCCACCCCCCCCCTACAACCCCCCCCCCCCCCTACACCCCCCCCCCCACCCCCCCTCACCCCCCCCCCATATACCCCCCCCTCCTCACCCCCCCCCCCCCCACCCCCCCCCCCACCCCCCCCCCAACCCCCCCCCCCACCCCCCCCCTCCCAAATCCCCCCCCCACCCCCCTCCCACCCAAACCACCCCCCCCCCAACCCCCCCCAAACCCCCCCCCCCCCCACCCACAACCCCCCCACCCCACCACACCCCCACCAACCCCCCCCCCCACCCCCCCCCACCCCCACCCCCCCCCACCCCCCCCCCAACCCCCCCACCCCCCCCCCCCCCCTCTCCCCCCCACCCCCATAACGCCCTTACCCACACCCCCCCCCCTACCCCCCCCCCCCCCCCCAACCCCCCACCCCCTACCCCCCCCCACTCCCCCCCCACCCTCCACTCCCGCCCCCCACACCCATCCCCCCTCCCCCTACCCCCCCCCCCCCCACTTCCCCCAACCCCCCTGCACCCCCCCCCCTCCCCCCCCCCCCCACCCCCCCCCCCCCCCCCCCACCTCCCCCCCCCACCCCCCCCCACCCCCCCCTACCCCCCCCCCCCCCCCCCCACCCCCCCCCCAAACCCTCCCCCCCCCCCCCCCCCCCCCCCACTCCCCCCCCCCCCCCCCCCACCCCCCGCCCCCCCCCCCCCCCCCCCCCCCCCCCCCCCACCCCCCCACCCACCCCCCCCCCATCCCCCCCCCCCCCCCCCCCCACCCACCCGCCCCCCCCCCCCCCCACCCCCCACCCCCCACTTCCCCCAAACCCCCCCCCCCCCCCCCTCGACCCCCCACCCCCCCCCCCGCACCCCCCCCCCGCCACCCCCACACCCCCCCACACAGCCCCTCCCCCCCACCCCCACCCCCACTAACCCGAGACTCCCCCCAATCACCGAGAATCCCCATACCCCCACCCCCCACCCTCGCTCATAGCCACTCCCCCCCCCCCCACCCCCCCACCTCCCCACCACACACCCCCAACACCCATCCATCACCCCACCCCTGCCCACTAAACCTCCAAACCCTCCCCCCGCCTACATATCAACCCCTAACCCACCCAACCCGTCACCTCAACTCCCTCACCACACCAACCCCCCCCCCAACACCCAACCCCTCCCCACAACCCTACCCCCCCCCCATCCCACCCCACCCCCCTCCACCCCCCCCCCCACTCCCCCCACTCCCACCCCCCCCACCCCAATACCCCCCCATCCAACGCACCGACCCCCCCCCATCTCCCCCCTCCCACCCCTTTCACCACCAGCCCCCCCATTTCACCCCCCCCCCCTGCCCCACCCTCCCCCCACCTCCCCCCCAACCCCCCCCCTTCCCCCCCCCCCCCCAAGACTCCCACCCCATCCCGTCCACCCCCCCCCACACACCCCACCCCCCCCCCCGCCCCCCCCCCCCTCCCACCTCCACCCCACACCCCCACCACCCATCGGAACCCAGCCTCCTCCCCTCCCAGGCCCCCCTCCCCCCACCCCTACCCCCCACCACAACCCCCCCCCCCCATCAATCACCCAAACCCCCCCTCCCCTCCCTCCCCAATTCCCCCCCATGCCCCCCCTCCATCCACCCAAATCCACTACTAACACACCCACCCCCCCCCCCGCGCCCCCGCCCCGCCCCCCCCCCCCCCCCGCCCCCCCCCCCACCCCCACCCCCCGACTAACCCATGAAAGTTCCGACTTTTCACATGTCCACTTTCAAGTGCTTGTCGTACTTGGTCATGCCATGTCTTTCTCGGCCTTCCTCGGCTTTTACATCCAGGCACACTTGCATTTAAACTTTTTTCCACATCACCAAACCATCGTAAAAGCCTTAATTTTCTTAAATTTGTCGATAATGCTTATCCCAGCCTTGCACTCTGCTCTAATTTTGACATTTGTACATGAGAGATCGCATTTCAACAGCATTTAGTCTACTTTCATCCTTCTTTTTCCAACACCACGCTTCACTACCATACATAAGGGTTGGTACCAGAGCTCCGTTGTGTACTGCCAATTTTGCTTCTTTCAAAAATAACAGGAGACCATCCAATTATATGCATTCAAGTATAAATATATAAAGCACAATACATAAAGTTTTGTAATAGAAGCGGCCGCGAGTCACGTGGTAGAGTATGCTCTTAAGATGTGATATTCACAAAGAATATTTGTTTGCAGTGGCCACAAGTGGTCCTACCGCGCTATGGTAGGGGGAGTTACCACCGGAGGGGGGGGCAGCCTGCAGCAGCTGGCTCCGTCTCCGTGCGACTCCGGAGTATCGGAACTAGAGGCCGCGCTCAGGGACAGGGACTCCGAGTTGGCACACCTGCGCCAGACCATGGAGCACAATGAGCAAGTCATCTTCAGGTAACTATAGTCTAATTATTACTATTAACGCACATCGCACACATCATAACATATCCGCTCCCTATGTGGAGCTCCAATAACTGGAGTCGTGAAGATGCGGCGGTGGACCTGGCGTGGGCATGTACTCCGGATGCCTCGGGAGAGCCTCAACCCGAGCTGCCTCTTCTTTACGCCTGCAGGATCCCGCCGTCCTGGCAAACTGATGGATGCGGGCCTGACGTGGGAGGAGGCGAGAGAGCTGGCTGGTGATAGCGTTTCCTGGAGGGATCTAGTGATGTTTACATGCTCCACATAGGAGCGAACGTGGCGAAAGAAGAAAGAAGAAGCTGTGGAGAATATGAATTCCACAAACTGACTCCAGGCCAAGCGATCGGCCGCCAGCTCCCGTGCATCCTCCCAAGTCAAGTCCACGTCCCGCAGCTCTGACGCAAACTTTCGACGAATTGTCAACAGTTGACGGCCAGGACGCCGAGAACCTGATGCATTGTAAAATAGGCAAGCATGGTTTAGGCTCTCGGGAGGCGTACGTAGTTTATGGCCTAGCCAGCCGAAACGCCTTCGCCGATTACCTCACTTCTGTGTTCCTTACAAAGCCAAACCACCGCACACAATATTCTTCCATTCATCTATTCTCAAAACTCAGAAGTCTGCTATTTTAACTTAGTGTTAACACAATAGAACCATAAATATTATCCGATTTCGAACCATAATTCACTAGACGAGGCGTTTCCATACAAATTTTCTAAAAATATAAGGGTTAATTTCATAACACCACTTACTATTAAATTCCACCGTCCAAAGATTCCAACACTTAGTGCAATACACTAAACGTGTGACGTAGATGTCCAGTGATGACGTAGATGCCTATTTGGTGACGTAGTAGGTAACTAGACACCTCAGACACGGTAGTATTTTTCAAGTATGGAATGTCACTTCTCTGAAATTCTTGTTCGAAGATATCCAACAAAAATGCGTATAGGATCATGGACATTTGTCTTTATGAAGCTTTAATTAAATCAATTGGTTTTATGCTCATCTTCAAGCATACACATCAATATATCTAGTAAAACAAAAATTGAAACTCAAAAACTATGATTTATTGTTTGCAACGAAATGCTGTAGTTGTCATAAAATATTTGTGACCAAGGTGCGTAAAATTTTCACAGTGTTCAGGATACGTATTATTATGTTTTTCCGGATTTTGATGCCGTGAAAACATGCTCCGTAAAGCATAATATTGTATTTTTGTATTAAAAACCTCTCTTTCGTTTGTTTTGTTTGATCATCTTACCATCATGTAATAAAATTATCAAGATACACTGCACTTGGTGTACCGATACAGTGCCCTATGCACCATTGGATGTAAATAAGGGAAAGTAGCAGTGGTAGTTTTTTTATTTTTTTTTATTTCACAATCTCCCCTCTCCACCCCTTATCCCAGTATCTGGTCAACCACTTCAACATTTTTAGTTAGCGACTTATTACTTAATTTTAAATTATTATTATACAAAGCCCTGATGAAGGAGTAGTGTCTCCGAAACCGGTTGGCGTGTTAAAAAATAAAAAAAGTAGTTAAAACAAAAGTTGTTTAATTTCATAAATTTGGAAAACTACAAAGTGAGTGCTACAAACATTGAGTTAATGTAGTTATTACAGTTTGTCATCGGGTGAAATGTTTGTATGTTTTCCCCATATAATTAATTTCTGTGCCGTTTGTACCGACGCGCATAACAAGCTTGTTTTCGTTTCCATTCAAACAGTGAACAAACTTCCAGAGTGTACCAAGAGAAGGAGCGCGTCTGGGAGCGCGAGCTGCGCCGCATGAAGGCCGCCCACGACAGCAGGCTCAGGGCCGGGCGCAGAGGGCCCTCAAGCTGGAGCAGATGCTCATGATGAGGACCCACCAGCTTCAGCAGGACCGCACCAGGCTGGGCCGGGAGGCCGACACCCTCGGAGCCAGGCTGGAGGAAACGGAGTGGAGCCTTTGCCAAAAGGCGGGGGAGATAGCGCTGCTCAAAACGCAGCTTAAAGAAGCGCAGGTAAATATATTCAAAAGTTTTTAATTCATTTAACGATAGTTAACCGAGTTGTAGACTCCGGATTAATAATGAGAACATCGGGATTCCTAGGAGAGGTTCGAATGTCACTCCACCACAACTTGTTTAATTTAATTTTTTGCATTAGTCTTACCTAGTTTTTTTTTTAAACCCTGTATTTTTACATGATTTTTAGGTTTATTTGTGTTGAGATCTTTCAATTTAATCTGTAATTTGTAATTCTTCTGGTGTAAAATCCAATCTTTTTCGTATAGTACGAGTATAATATTTTCACTATCGTATTTTCCTTTATATTTAAGCTATTTTATTTTTTATTAAGGACCTGTTCGATTTTCTTGAGAGCCACTGTAGTAGTAAAGGGGTGAGTTACAATATTGTGTGTGTTTGCATGATAATGCTCATCCAACCACAAAGTAAACTAGAAACATCACCCAGATCATAATCGCTTCCACTGTGTGTATGTTAGTTTCAGATTTGCGTGTTTTTTGCATGATATGCAAGTTAATGTCAATTTTTTTTTCCAGAATGACCATACTGCCAAAGGCCACGAGATTCTTCAGCTGAAAAGTGAGCTACGCACCGTTAGGGAAAATTACGAAAGAAGAGAAAAAGAATTTGCCAAATTAAGAACAGAAAACGACGATAGAGAGCTTTTAGTAAAACAATTACAAGCTGAAGTACAAAAACTAAACGTAAAAGTCAAAGAATCTGACATGGAACTCTTACAAACTAAGGATCAGAGCAATCGAGAAATCGAAAAGCTTAAAACCGAGTTGAAAGAACTCAGGGAAGAGCTATCCGATATATCCTTGAGCAATTACGAAGGAATAGAAGCCGGGCGCTCATTGAGAGGGATATACGATGTTTGCAAAACCGCCGAGTATCACTGGACTTCCACAGATAGCAGTCTAGAGGATGCTGAAGTTCAGAGGCTGAATGGAGAATTACCAGACCCACCATGTATGGATCACTGCCACAACAATGCCGAGATCGAAAGATTAAAAGTCGATATTGAGAATAAGAAAAGGGAGTTCGATAGCGAAAGAAGAAAGTGGTCCGAAGAAAAGGAAAAAGTCTTAAGATATCAAAAGCAGTTACAATTAAACTATGTTCAAATGTACAGACGGTCGCGGGCTCTGGAATCAGAATTAGAAAACTTGACTTTAGAGCTGGAAATCGGAAACAAAAATAAGAAGAACGTTGAAAAATTAAACAAAACCATCGAACTATAATGCCGCCTTGAGAAACGGCTGCGACTGTTTTGCTGTCGTATTTCCCCTGTAGAGTTATCTCTACCCGCGGGTTAACACTACCAGTGAAACTGTACAGATGTACCAACAGAGCGCAGCGGTGACTTATCGGGGGTGCTTATCAGTGCTTATACTGTCTGTCACAGAATGATCAACATACTGTTAAGACAAAATCATGAAGTTTTAAAGGTTTATTGTGATTGTGTGTTTATGTTAGGGAAATATTTATTTTATAGACTAGTTTGTTTTCTTACGACTCTTGCTTTATTTTTAGTGGTTTTAAAGACTCGGCGGAATCTTCAGCCATTATATTGCAACTGTTAATGAAGTAAAAATATTATAAATATGTACGTACATAAAACTGTTTAAGTTAATACTTACACATGTATTTCGAGATTTAGGGCGTGTTTTCATAGCTTATTTTGTATTTTTCACAATAAATGCAATTATAAGACATACAAATAATAGAATCTGTTTTTATTTTACAAAAATTATACACTTATAGCAAATAAATAACTGTTATATTTTATATCCGATAGTTTCTAAAAACATGTATGATGTTGTTGAAATAGTTCTATATTTTTCAACAGTTAATTGTGATATCAACATGGAGCGCGCTTATTTTAAACAAATTTATTTAAATTAATGCTCTTTTAAATTGATTCGCTATCCTTATAATATACCTACGCCTTTTATTCTTTGAATCCATCTTTACAACAGCTAGAAACAAAACAAAACAGAAAAATCCCTCAGCAAATAGGTTTTTGGGCGTTGCGTTGATGGGAGCGATGCATAGAAATGCAAAATTGTATGAAAACAATATCGCAAATTAAAGAAGAATGAAATCTCTTCATATCTAAATTTTTTTACAAAAGAAAAACAATAATCATAAATTTTGAACAAACTTTATTTGTGCATAAAACATGAATACAAATCAATACACTCGTAGAAGTTATACCTTGTAAATATTATAGGTAGATATTTTAAAACTTAATACGTAATAAAAATAACCCTTCTCAACCACTTCCAATCTATACCTGCTTGTTTTCGAATCGAACCCACATCATCTCATATCACAATCTATCTACATACCAAAACATTAACTTATTTTCCTTATAGGAACATTCAACGCCCCAAGAATTTTCAATTCTTTTCAAAAAAATATGATCCGATTTTGAACATCATGTTTGCCATATTTCATATCAGCAAAAGTCTAACAGAGTAACTTCCGGAAATCTGTTTTAATTAGAGACCGAAAACACATCCTTTTAGATTGAATCAAAGCCAAATTCAAACCAAATGATAATTTGATACGTTTTTGAGTTACAACATTTTGGGTCGTGTTCAAATACTTACACACAAAGATTTGTTGCAGATGGATTTGATCCAGATGGATTTTATCCCAAGACGGGAGTAGGTATATTTTTATTTTTATATCCCTACAGAGATGAGGTAGAATTTTTTCAAATTCAGGAATATGGATATTCGATGCAGGCGATTACTAGTACTTAATTTAACTCGTCAGAAGAGTCTTAACTACATACAAATAAAGTAATCTGCTAATAAAATACTTAACTTCAATATCAATGCATAGATGGCGCGTTCAACTCGCTGGCGGATGATTCTTGATTCGTAGCATAAATACAAAATCAAAAATGTTACCTGGTGTGGATATTCGCTAATAAGCGGAATGGGGAATGTTGTAGTACCTACATAAAGTGGCCACTTAACCAGCCAATGACAGGTCATAAGCCCTGTAAACGCTCGAATATCCATATTCCTAAATTTGAAAAAATTCTACGTTTTTGAGTTGTTTACTTTTTAAAAGCGGGCTCTGAAATTTGTAGGGATAAAAGTGTGGCGTGCCCTAAATCCAAAGTTATCAGTAGTTGTGTTATTGACGGCCAAGTTTGCAGGTTGTGTAACTTCGGTCACAGGCTTCACTTTCTTAGGCAATTTTCTCCTTCTTCTTGTCTGCCTCCTTCACATCTCTACTCGGGACTTCTTGCGCCACTTGAACCACCAGTACTCGAAGCCAAGAGTGATGCAGGCTAATCCAATTCCCATGAAAATGACGATGAAAACTCCACCAATGTTCTGAATGGAGATGCCGTCTGCTTGGTCATCTATTTTCTCGCATTTCTTGGATGCTGGGTTGTTCGCCCACCAATTTTCTTTTAGTTTTTCTAACTTACGTTTGTTGAGTAATTGGAGAATACTGAAAAACGAAAAATTGAAAGAATTACAAATACGAGCATTTTATTTGTAACGATATGGCAGAAGCTGATGATATGTTGGTTTTTACCTTAATTTATAGGAGGAGAAAACCTAATCAGTCAAAAATTATTAACTCATAAATCTGGTTTAAAAATCATTGAAAAAAATGTATAGTAAATATTATATTATGGCTTAACGAAGTAAATATTTCTTTAGGAAAAGGTAAGCCAAGGTAAAACGGAACGAAAAAAGAACGGAGGTAGCTTGTGCCATAAAGAGCCATATTTAATGAACCTAAAGCTAATTGGATCTGCATTTTCTTAACATGGAAATATAGTTTTACATAATACATCTTTACTTTGACCTCCGTCGATAAAAAGTAGATATAATAGTTAATCGAGATAAGTCAATTCTTCGATCTTTTAATTTTTATTACATGGAGTTACAAAATTCGTAGCACAACCCAAAAATCAGTGAATCTTCAATGATGAAGATTCACCAAATATGAATTTGGAGTCGAATGTGTAATAACTTATGAATCTGAGCTTGAAAAAATTTTTATAATTTCGTGTTTTCTGTATGAATAGAATTAATATCACTAATTAAATTATATTTGATAACAATTTGCAAACATTTATCTTTAAAAAAAAAAACTTCTTACTCAATTTCCTCGAAAACTATGGGTCAAATCCGAAAATTTTATTCTATAAAATCGACTCCAAATACGACATACATTCACTAGTTTCCCGCTTGTACATCAAGTTTTGTTACACCATGTGTACAATCTTATTAAGAAAAATATGAGGTAAAAATATTATGTTTTTAAATATATTATGTAAATCATCATTAGTCATCACGCATTATTAAATTGATCCTTTAGAGGCGATCCTTGTTGCACAGCGATGGCGTACGGCTTCCTTGAGAACTCTTCTCCAACCATTTGGAATTCACAACTTGTTAGCACCTGTAAGATAACAATCAATATTACTAGTGTTACTTCCCCTTATCCGCACCCAATGATGCAGAGCACTGCATTGGCACACAAGTGCAGTGAATCTTGATAAT
>JAGVSP010004488.1:0-33260 GCA_022494985.1 Micrasema minimum
GCGAACACACTGAGAAAAGTTTTACAAGGGGGTATATCTGTGGAGTTTATGCATTAATTGGTATTGTGCATGCCTAGGTAGGTTGGCAAAGGCGGCTGCTATTTTGTATCTATTTGAATATAATACTTGATCGTTTCATGTTATTGACACCTTCAAGGTCTTAGATTTTATTTCGGTTTGTAATATTTACAATAATATGATTATTCTTTCGAAGAGTATCGAAATTTTCTTAACGTAGGCCGAACAAAAGAAAAACATTGTTAATGGAATTTATAAAAGCTATCGATAAACTTCTTTGATGTTTTCTTTTTATTAAGAGCTTTCGAGAATCATGTTTTATAACGCTCCCACCCGGAAAAGATCTCGGAATAAATTGCGGTTAACTGGAAATGTGTTGGGGACTTGAGTACAGAATATTATATTTTGCCTATTGATCCTAACCCATCTGGAGACCTGGTGACTTGAGGCTGGTTGCTGGTTGCTGGTGGGGTTAGGTCGGGGTTGGGACTGGAGGATCGCGTGAATTATGAAAACTAAAAACAATCAACATTACATATTTAAAAAACCTTCATGTGATAAAATGATCAACGTGTGATACTGCACTTTGTGTACCAATGCGTTACCCTATGCACCATACCTTGCGGATAAGGGAAAAGTAGTAGTAGTAACTGCACTTTTTTATTAAAAAATATACCATTTTCTAAAAATGTATCATTATTTTAACCATTATTTTTTATTGTGTTAAAAAATACGCAATATATATATTTTTTAAATCGTCACTGATTTTCAGTCTACCCAGTTTAAAACTTTGGTTTCATTTTGTATCAATTATTTCTACAATTTCATTTAATTTATTTTATAGATATTAAGAACACAACAGGAAAGTCCAAATCATTCTTAATACAACTATAAATAATACGACAGTACGAAAGCAAAAAAAAATTAACTGATTGTTTACAGTTTGCCTACTCAATATTTGGCATACTTTAAACACGCACATAAAATATTTTATTGCTTAATTTTTGTTTAATGAAATGTAAAGCGTAGGTACAATGTTTTGATTTAGAGCAATTGTCTGCAGAAACACTTACTAAGGTCAATGTTACATTAATCGTTGTAATTCAATTAAAATTGCACATTCAAAAATTCCCACGTATTATTATGTATATTTAAAATAACAATAATGCAATAATTGACGTAGGTTTGCAATAGAAAAATAATTTTTGAAACATTAGGTTTCATCCTAAAATTTAATCTTATTACTAGTAATGAATAATTAGTTAGACTTTAATCCTTGGATCAATCTTATGAATATATCAATCAAATGAAGGTCTTAACGTGAATCTGAATGATCACAATAAAGACGAGAAACAATTTATAATTTTCTTAAGTTAACTTATAAAAAAGATATGATAATCCAGATTTTAAAATATTTTTTTGTAATATTTGAAAATATTGAAATTGTAGAATTGACGTACGTATATAAAAGAAAAAGGTGCAAGGGAATTTTGTTTTATGATAACGACTATGTCATGAAACTAAAGCTATTTTTTTTATCAAGTACTTGATTTTTTGCAATATAGTTTTTTCTTAGCAATAAAGAGAAAAAAGCACACAGTTAGGAAAATAAAAAATTGAAGCCAAATTCAAGTTCTCTTAAATTATTACAGGCTTTTGTGGGCGCACACAATATAATTTACCAAAAATAGCTTTATATAGTTTTAATAGTGTCGATTTGTATTTGTGTATATTATTTAAGATTTTACACGTATCCAAGTTTGAAAATTTTATTGTTATGCAGATTGCCTATCGACAGGTGCTGAGATTTCTATGCAGATTTCCTTCTGACAGGTGCAGTATTTGGAACAACGGATTGAATATGTAAACTAATTACTAATTATTAATATTACATGCATGTTTTGTTTATTAACAGTGAAGGTCGTAATTAGTATTAAGTTTTGCTGTTCCAATTTATAAATTAAAAAAAAAATTACAACCCATAGTGTAACAAAACTCGTAGTACAACCCGAAAACTGGTGAATCTACATCATATTTGGAGTCGAATGTGTAATATGACTATTTAATCTGAGCTTGAAAATAAATAAAAAACAATATTATAAAACGTCTCATAAGTATGGCAGATTAAGTAAAATTGCACAAATCCTTATTAAAATGCGATTTTTTTAGTTTTGTTTGATTAATGGATAGTATTAATTCGACTAAATATATGATATTTTATAACAATTTGCAAAAATTTATATTTAAAAAAATTGACTTCGTACTCCATTTTCTCGAAAACGATAAGTATAATAAAAAAAAAAAATAAATAGTTTTGCCACACCATGTATACAGCGTGTCCGGCAATTGCAAATCCGAAGTAATATTAAATTAGACCAACTTGCAGATAAAATATTTTTAGTGCATTGTTTTTTTTAATTGAATTTTTGTCTCGCAAACTTTTTTCTGACATATTTTCATAGACTTTTCACTTTTATTGCACCACTGGGTGCGGATAAGGGAAAAATGGGCCTTAAAATAATTTCATTTATGATAACATATTCACGAAATTTAAAATCACAAATACACTCATATCCTAATTATCGCTTCCCACAAACTGCCTAAGGTAATACTGCTTAAGACTGTCAGCCACATTCTGAGATCCTCTAATACACTCAGGAAGCCTCTTATATTTCCTACAAGTCAGATACAGCAGATACTTTAGACCAAATTAGTTGTAGTAGATATGTTTGAAAAAACGTAATTATTGTGTAATTATTTACATCAATACATTTTACCTTATTCTCTCGCTCGATGTAAGCGATGTACTTTATATTAATTTTAATATAAACTAAAAAAATATATTTACACGTCTGTTTTTTATAGGATACGTAACCACATAAAACACATCCGTTTTGATTTGGAAGATCTCTCACCAAATTCAGGTCGAGTGATCTAAGTCAATATGTCGTTTCTTTTGTTTACGAAAGCCTTCAAAACACCTGAAAATACTAATTACGTCGTCATTTGCGTTACACCGCGTCAATAGCTGTACTAATGCACATGCTCTAAATTATACGTCATATCATGATATCAAAAGCAAAATCAGTAAATCATAACGATTTTACAGCTGCTCTGTTGTCTTTAAAAGGTGCACTTACTAAAAAACCTGAACCAGCGTTTCATGAAAATAACGAATATTGAGTTTATATTTACTAGTTACGATATATTCGCAATCACGACCCAGTCCCGTTATAATTTTTTTAACAGAACACAAAAAAGTTTTTCAGAAGTCATATCCTATTTTGAAAACCATACAGGATTTCCCATATTTAAAAAAAAAACAAACATGTGCATCATAAAACAAATTTCCCTTTTGTACGAAAGGTCTGAAGGAAGAAAGTGAATTGAAATAGTTATATTTTTAGTAAAGTAGTGAGAGTTATCTGCGTCGCGCCAAGTGAAAGGGAAAGCTGGGACACATGACCCACCCCCTGACGGCTTCAGTTCAGGAAGTATCAACGATCAGCGATGAGCGGCCAGTGGCAGCGCCAGTGGGTAGTGGGAAGTATGTCGACACTTTCCCGGTAGTTTTCCCTCGCATGTAATCGAAGGCATCGATTCCGCGGTGCCGGCGCTCGGGGGTGGCTGCGCGCGCCGGCCAGCGCCGCCCCCTCGGCCGCGGTCGCGGGGTGCGCACGGCCGGCAGTCGGTAGCGAGCCGCCGCCGCAGTGGTATGCCCGCGACGCCCGCGACCCTTCCGCGCTAATCCCACAGGTGAGACGAGCTGACAGGCAGCCGGCTGCATCGCCGCTACCTCCAGCCGCGATTTATGCGAAGGAAATTCACAACGAAGTGAGTCCCCCAATTCCCATCTTCAGGTGTTGTCGTAGATTTGTCACCATCCTTCATCCCTCCATTTCCGCGACACGATGTTTCCATGCACACGAATGACATCATATTATACATATACCTCCGCATCCGTGTATACGCATATGCGTTCCTTACTGCCACCGCCACCGTGAGAGTGAGAGAATCGTCCCAAGCTATTATTCTGTTGGATATTTATTTTCTGTCGTTCCCAAAGGTTTTTAAATTATTTGTATATCGATAAAATGCTTGCGTCACTTTGTTTATACAACAGATGATACCAGTCGTAGCTGCCCTTGAAACCGTAGTATATGCAGCGGCTGTTTGACGTAGGCATAATTGTCTGTTTTATTTTTAATATTTTACGTTATTATTGTAATACACGCAGTTACATTTATTATTGTTATCGTTATCTACCTATACATTCCATCACCTAAGCAGTATTTGTCATTTTCGATGTTTTGAATGTTTTTATGTTGTGTATTCATTTAATTATCCTACGGATTTCTTATTTCGTATTTAGACCTTTTAAATATTATTTTGTAATTATGAAGAATACCTAAATTATAACATTTATGGTATATTTGTTATGTTTTAAAATGTTGACGTCTATTGGTTTTAAATTATGCATTCTCACCGTTCATCATAAAAAATACACCTTGCAGATTTATCAACAAATCCAATTAAACTTTTTAAATTTCTTTACTTAATTTTTTTACTAAGAATAAATATTATGAATTAGTTGCGACCGATCTAAGATTCGTAGTCGAGTTTTGCATTACAAAAACCAACTTTAAAAATCTTATGGATAATGTTCTGAAAATAATTCTCATGTAAAACGTAGTATAATGAAAAATTGAAACATTATTGTGTACACACATTGAAGCGTGTAAACATTTTGTTTTTATGTAGGCTATCTAATCTTTACTATCTCACTTAAAACGCACAAATTTGCAATGAACTATATTTGGGTTATCTGGGTAGGGTAACGTAAAATGTTTCCCAGCATATTTTATTTCCTTGTCATAATCGCTCACATTCTTAAAATGTGTAATAAAATATACACATGAACCATCCGGTTAAATTATCACTTCACTACTATAATATTTAATGCATTCATTACGTACATTTTAATTAATTTTTGTTTTATATTAATAGATACTCGATTCAATAATTGTAATAGCAAACATTTTTGAGGTGAAAATATAAAGCCTTCATGGTAAATATGATTAATGCAATAACAAAATGAATTTGATATGGATTGACAGTCACTTTGGCTTAGTATTATATGTTTTAGTGCAAACACGTAAATTATTTTCGCTGATTTAGGTTTGACATCTTATTAAGTAATAACTTATTGCAACAAAATTAATTTAAAATTACTACACGCTATCATGTAAAAAAATTTCATTGCTCTAATATTTCATGTGTCCATATTCGTACTACAAAAGTATTTATAATTATTATAATGAAATACCTTCTATTCAACAATATAAAATAATGAATTAGGTATACATTTTTTACGAACCTAATATACGTATATAAACGATTTATACAAAATAATGATTTTATACGAAGTAATGTAAAAATACGCTTCTTCTATTTCCTGTACGACCTGATTAAATAATATCAATAATTATAAATGCTTATTTTAATGAAAAAATTGATAGTAATATAAATATATTGCATAATAAAGCACTATCGCATCATCGCCTCAGTATTACGGTATAATGTGGATACGTGATGATAAATTCACTCATTAAGGGCCCCATCAGAATAAAATTTATGAACGTTTATAAATGAATAATAATAAACACATGTCTCTCTATTAAGTCGCTGTACGTCTCGCTTGTGACACGATGAGGCCAGTTGAGGTATGTGATGTGCGATGTGCGGACCGGACAGATTCTCGAGAAGAATATTGGTGTCGGCCCTTGCATTCCACTGCATGACCCATATTTCTCTCCGCACCGCGCTGAACGAAGCTGCGCTTTGGGCCTACATTAAGGGCCCTATTGTGCAACCGAATGATTGCGCATTCTAAACGCGACGCATCTACCAACTATAGGTAGGATCGCAAACATAGGTACATTGTGGTTATCCCTCAACGCGGACTTCAGCTGTCCGGATATTTTCCAGTTTGGAAACAAACATATCCGACAATACGTGTACGTTATTAGTTATTAGTGATTCTGTATTAGTAGGGCGCCAATAGGCTAGTAAGCAGATGAAACTAAAATTCAATTTTCACATTCCTATCCGCTTACAAAACGTTTCCGAAAATTCTCACGAACACTAAAATGTGAAGGTATCTCGTTTTATTTTTTATTTTCAACCTTGATTAGATTGCATTGCATATTTTTAGGATTTTCTTCATTAATTTCACAAGTTTTTGGAATGTGTACGACTATGGAGAAAAACTGAAATTTTATGTATCCTACACAAATATTAAATGTATTCTTTTAACTACCTATCCAGATCTGAAAATTACGTTTGAAATGTAATTATTCCACTACCCTCAAAGAAAAACGTTTTTTTTTAAATTCAATAAATAAAATGGGAAAAAAACATAAATAACAAGACCGAAAAAAATCGTTACGCTTTGAAAACGCCTTTGTCACGATAAATAGTTTTTGCGCTGTAAAGGTGATGTAATTGTAGTATTTTTTCTATCCTAGCGCCTGCGCCTGTCAGTTTTTTGTTGACTGTGCAGTTTTCCGGGAATAACTAACGATTCGTCTTTGTCCCAGTTTCTCGGGATGCAGATTTAACGTTCTTCAACTTTATTAACAAAGCTTAAATATAGATATTGTTTGAGAACCATATTTAATGTCTTGCATTTTGAAATGAAAAAAAATACCGACATCAAATACATGTCAGAAACTAATTAAGAAAATTTTCATTGAAAATTTTGTCAAAAAATTTTTAGGAAATTAATAAATTTATTTCTTTTGACTAAGATAATATTATCGTATTCATTTACAAGTAAATATAATGGTTCACTAAAAGCTTTGCCTTTTTATGCCTAAGTATTAGTAAGTCAAGTAACTAACTAACTAACTAACCATCACCCCATTTCCCCGGAGGGGTAGCCAGAGAGGATAGAATGCCACACTACTCTGTCGTGGCACACTTCCCTTGCTTCCTTACATTCATACATCTTCTCATGCCCGCACGTAGATTATTCCGATTTTTACATGACCATTAGAAAATATTTATTGTACTTGATCATGCCTTGTCTTTCTCGGCCTTTCTCGACTTTTACATCCAGACACACTCACATCATAAGTCCTTTTAGCCGTTCTTGCATAATTCATTCGCTCCACATGACCGAACCATCGTAAAAGACCTTTCTTAATTTGTCGATAATGCCTTTGTCAGCCTTGCATTCTGCTCTAATTTCGACATTAGGGGACCTATCATATATGATTTTTCCACACATTCGCCTGAGAAATCTTATTTTCATTTTCAAGATCGATAATACCATCCATTAATTTTTCCTATCAACTCTATCTAATGGTTTTTGCAAATCAACAAAAGCGCAGAAAAGCTTCTGGTTTTTCGCCAAAAACTCCGTCATGATGCGTAATGCGAATATTTGATCTATACATCCACCAATTCATCCATTAATTCACTCTGTACTGTCTAAGTATGTTGCGTGACAAATATTGGTAATTCAGTTTCATAGCGATATTTATGTTAACACGTAATTTTGCCACATGGGGAGTTCTCACTTGACGTAAATTATATGCTAATGTTTTCCTTATTCAATCCCGATTTTATTTAGCACCGGTTTTGCAAAGGGAGTATAAGAAACAATTAACAAATATACGCATTTATACTCGAATCACCTGTCGATGATACCAGGCAGTTTAACTTGTACAAATTAAAAGCTATTTGGGAACTAGCTGTTTATCGCAAAGACGATTCAAGATACATGGATCAATTAAGTAAAATATCAACCATCAGCAATGAATACAAATTGTTAATTCATGTGAGGTTTATGACGCAATAACATAATGAAAAATACGTAGATGATGGTTAATTTTTATTTTCACTCTTAGTGTAGGTATACTTATATTATTGTTAATTTAACGTCGGCACATAATACTGTGTACGTGTTCCCCCGGTGTCAGTTCTAAAGAGTTTGTACCGGCATATTTTGGCGCCCTTTGTAAAAAGATTCGCTTACAGCCGTCTTTTGAATGTAAAATATTGAATGCTGTCCTAGACATTGTAAAAACCTTTTCAACCCGATTTGGCCTTGTACCGGCTCAAGTCTTTGTACCCACTTCCCTATTGTTAGCTAGTTCCCGCTACGGTAGTGACTAGATCAAGTTTTTTCTTCTCGTTTCACGTAAGTACATTATTTTTACACGGGATTTTCAAATATAATCTAAAGGGCGGGGTAATGTATAATAGATTAAGCTCTTCAAATATATTGGTGTCTTTCTAAGGACATCCTCTATCGCGAGTCGCGCGTCAGGAGTAATGCTATTAACACTACTTGCTATTACATTCTCACCAGCATTCGTACTTTACTTGCTCTCGTCTGTTATTACCTCTTACTTGGTGTCTACGTTAATGTTCAACCTGTTTCTACTTCAAAAATTCATCCTCAAAAATGGTGCTTTCATTATTCTTGTTATATCAGGATTTGCATGTTTTTACATTACAAGTTATTACAAAGTAAGGCTCTTTTGCTACAAAAGTTATGTATGTTCTTATAGGCAGATACTTAAGTACAGGAAATTAAACTACCTAGGCATTGTCAAATAAAATTTCAGCTTTCTATTAAGGTTCGTTCATATATGCCTTTAGGATGCTTGGTTTTTTTTCTTGTATGGTTTTGGTCAGTCAATTCCCTAATGCTTGCCTTCAATTATATCCACATTTGTTTAACACAAACGAATATGGATATAATTTTAAGTTTTATATTTTTAAATTATGATTAAATAAAACGATGTGATGTGTTACTATTGGTTTATTCTATAGTAATAGAATTTACCTACACTTCCTGGTTTCGGGAGTAAAGCTCTCCCATCTCGATCGACTGGTGAAAAGACACTTATATTTTTTAATTGATAAAACTGAATTTTTTAATCACCACGTTAAGAAATTAAGCAAGTCGTAAATTGAACCATAGATTTAATGAACATATTTTGTTGGACCACGGTTATGTTTTGTTACCGGTCGGACCGGTTGGCTAGAAGTACATAACCTTTTTTGCACCTGTTTGATCAGAATGTTTTAAGTACTTTTGTATATAATTTTCCTTTTATCGTCTATTATCTATGGACCACGGGATTTTATGAAGCTTTTTTAATGGTTTTGTAATATTACGGAAGTTATTTTTTTACCGTACTTTTTAATAATTTCTCGCATATATGTTCTTGAATAATGCAAAACTTCTACAGGATAACACGTGCATATTGAGAAGCTTTACTTAAGGCGCTAACCCCCGCAGGGTAGTGGAACCTTGAGAGTTTTTCATTATGGTTTTTATTGCCTCGGAATGAAAACCGCGGTTCGTAAACATACCAAAGTATTTCAGACATTTCCGGCGATGAATGTGCAGGCGATTATGCAAGATTGAATATAATATCTCGATTTCGTATTTTTTTAGAGTTGCATAATTTGATGATTATACATGTATTTAACTGTTTTTTTTAACGTATTGTGTTTTATTATTACGAGAATTTCGTCGTTTGTCTTGCGGAAATGTTTATCGAACCATAATATATTCTAATACGGATTGTTGCATTTTATGATAAATGAAATTGACATAGAATTGTTATGAAAGTGGTTGTCAGAAAGCGGGTGCTGTAATGATTGCAGAAAAGGAAATTTCTCGAAGGCGCTAAGCTAGGAGTGACATCGCGCTTGATGCGCTGCGGCGCGGCGTGCCGAGCCGTGCCACACTGCGCCGTGCCGCGCCGCATTGGCTTCTATCTTCTATCATAGAGGATCGCAAATTTGAATAGCGAACAGCGCACGTAGGATGTCATAATGGTGTTTACGCAGTGGCATGAGGGACTAGTGCAGGGGGAGGGGGGCCGTAACCTTGCGCGCGCCCCCCCCAAAATTCTGCATTCGTCAGATTTCGGCTACGTCGCCTTCGTCTTTTTCCAAGCCCGCGGTCTCTCGCTCGCTCGGCCCGCGAGTAGTGCGTGCCGTTTTTTCGCCGTTTCACGCGGCCAAATTTTCTATTCCGCCTCATTTTGCGGCAGTCTCACGTCCCGAGTGCATTACGTTCGTTCCGATTCTAAATTCGATTATAGTTGAATACGTAACTCACATTACGCAGTGATACGCGTGGATTTGTATCGGTGGTCCATTCGCGAGTTTCCGTTTGGCAGTTTAGTGCTGGGTGAACTGTTAGCGCCCTTAGCGGCCAGTTTGCGGAAGTAGGAGTAAGGAAGTGGCGTGCAGGGAACCTGTTCCGCTCCAGGAAGGGATGCTCCGAGCTCCTAGTGTGCGCCAGTGGCCTGTACCCTGTACCCCGTAGTGCCCCTCGTTACCTTACTCTGGACAATACTAGGCCCCATGCCTCCGAAACGAATATTTCTTCACTAGGTATGTTGTTATGTGCATCTGTAAACAACTCCACTAAACAATTACAAATTTCTCTTTCATATTTTCAGCTTGCTTCCCTTTTTATATCCCAACAAGATGAAGATAACTTATTGTGTTTTCTACTGCTTCTCAAAATATTTATTTTCAAAAACCAATTAGGTTTGTACTAACCGAATTAAAAATATTTATTAGATTTTTTTATACATTGACTTAGATATTTAATCGATCGATTCCGAATTTCATGTGCATCTAACTTAAAAATCGAAATTGTTTTTAGGTCCAGTTAATTCAATAATTTCATCACAAAAATAGTTTCTACTTTATTAAAAGCTCCGAGAAATTTCTAGGACCTATTTCAGTCATTATATTTTTTACAATTTGCCATTGCTCTTTTGGCATTATGTAAGAATCCCCTATGACGCAGGACTGGTTAATCCGGTATTCCGGAACGGTTTTAGAGTCCAGAAAACGGCATAATAATGAGCAACAATGCTATTTAGTTTGCTTATATTTTGTGAGGAGTTTGCCAGTTCGGGTCTGGTTGGCCACGTGTTGTCCGTCCGACTCCCACTCCAGCCTCTGCCGAATACTAGCGCAGCCTTCTTCGCCCAACTAATGCATGCTACTCTACATCCAAATAGCTTTGCCATTTGGAGGCAATATGTACAGCGAGGACTTTCAAAAACATACATCTTAGAGTTCGGTCATCAAACTCTACCGAACCTTTTTATTCGTTGGCTTCTACATCTAGAATAGTAAATAGTAATAGATCTTGCTCGGTGGAGTGATGCTATCTAGCAATATTACTTAACGAATATCGTCCATGAATAATGTAATCATAATGGCATTTTTTATTGTGGTCTTGGAATTATACGCTGAAATGGTTTTGTTGTTTTTCACGTTTACCAGTCATTTCTTTCGCGCGAAAATGAGTAAGGCCAATGTCAAGTCTCCTCAGCTTTGTGTCCGCTTATTGAGCTTTGTGCACAATATCACGAACGAATGCGGAAGGGACTTCTCCCACCGCGAGAATCGACATTAAGGTTTCCACTACACATACATACACAGAGTCGAACTTTCCTGTAAGCTTCTCTTCATAATATGGTTTTAAGTGATCTTACTTTTTTGATTAAGCAATTTGCATAAACGGGCACTGTGTTATACTCACAATAATTGCTATCTTATTATGACCAGGGAAAGGAATGAAATAATAGAATCGGTCAACTTATCCAAAATTGTATTGAATAATTTAAGTTAAATGTGCAATAACAGTGTAGATGCAAATCGCAATGGAAAAAGTTTCATCTTACCATCCTACTTATTCGTCTACTTCGTCTACATTGAAATATTAATAATAAACATTGTTAATAGTTTTGAAAATTTTAGAATAGTATTTTAAAATGGTGGACAAAAAAAATATTGAAAGGTTAAAACATGTACAAGAATATTTTCTGCAAAAAATTATCTCGTAAAAACGGCTACGTTATTTTTTATAATATAAAAGTTACTGGAATATTATACCGATTAGTAACTAAACTTTCAACCTACGTTACCATTTTCCATAGCATCTTCTAGGCGCTGTTTATTTACAAATACTGAAATTCGTCCCCTCGTGTTGTAGGAAGTGAAATGACTTAAAAAGGAAATAATAAATGTTAATTAGTATGATATTATAATACGTGTATAGGTACTTTAGTAAGTATGTACTAGGTACGTTACGTCTTGTTGACATTCATCTCTGATCATTATTTATTTGTAAGGGGTTAATCGGGTCAAGGGCATTCCATACTCCGTCCCTCCTGCGAAACCCTTTTGTGTCTGTTTCATACATAATTAACGTCTCATACATAGGTACACATTGAATTTAAAAAAAAAAAATTTATATTATTGTTTTTTTTAACCTACTTGCACTCCAATAATGATGTGTAAATAATGTGTACATCGTATATATATATTAAAATTTCCTTTTTAATTTATTTTATTAAACAAAGCCTCAAATATTCAAATAAATTAGTTGGGAATACTTCCTAGCATGTAAATTCAATGAGGACAATTATATGGAGTAACAAAACTCGTAGTACAACCCGGAAACTGGTTAATCAACATCATATTTGGAGTCGAATGTGTAATATGATTTTTGAATCAGAGCTTCAAAAAGATTTTTTCTCCGTTCAAAGCCTAAGTATCGTAGAATTAGTATAAAATTGTACGAATTATTTTTAAAATTAGGTTTTTGCTTTTGTTTTCCTTATACATAGGATTCATTTGACTAAAGAGATTTTAATATTTAATCCTAATTTGTTAGAATTTTTCGAAAAAAAATTAACCACTTCCTCAATTTTCTCGAAAAGTATGAGTCAAAATAAATTTTAAAAAAAAACTACAAAATCGACTTCAAATATTATGTAGATTCACTGGTTTCCCGCTTTTCATGTATTTATGAGTCCTTATAAAAACAATATTTTTTATTGGGGTATGTTACTTATACCTATAGTACTATAATATGGTACTTTCAAAGGTAGATTCATTCATATTCAGACCGACAGAGTTACTTTTTATTTCACAAAATATTAAAAGAAGTTTATTGTCTTATAATATAAGAACACGCAACGTTGAATTAATTTAATCTGTTGTTTTTTAATAAGATTTTTCCTACCAAATATTTTCTTTACTTTTTATTTTAATGCTTTATACACTTATTGTATTTGTAACTATTTAATTTCCTTATACTATGTTTTTTCCTTTGTCGGAATTTTTACCAATGAAGTAGGCACAATTTTTATATAGGTAATGTGTTTTCGAGATACATATAAATATTATTTATTAATTTATGATAATTGAGAGTATCTTTAACGAATAATTTTAACAATAATAATAGTTTCGGATGATATTCATTATTTTGTTGATGTTGTTACGGAAATAAAAGTATTCAATTGAACTATGCACCATTACTATAAACTAAGGTATTTAATTTACCTACGTACATTGAATGCATAAAACTGTACCTAGGTAACTGTTTTTTCTCATATTCGTCACGAAGATAATAAGCAAAAGGGTCCATTGATTGGGGAAATGCTTTCGTCGAACAATGGACCACAATTATTACCATCAATCCGAGAGCCGTCTGTAGAAGTTCACCAAAACTTTCGTATTTTATTAGGCGCCATTGTGTTAGCTGTTAGCGTTAATGGCTGAGCGCATTGGACCAACGCACACAATTGCGGATGGATTGGGATCCGGCCCTACACCTGCGAATAAACCCGCTATAAAGGGATAATTAAAGCGGTGCGAGCTCATCTCGTATAGGTAGTACCTATAACTATCACCCTGGCTTGGAGTAGAAGCCCGCTCGTCTTGTTTATGCTTAATCTTTGTTCCGGTCATTAAGTTTAACGTAGTTTCTACAGTCACTAGTCAAGTCATTGTTAGTGCCTTCTCTTATGGTGCAGAGTGCGTTGTTATTCTCACATACAACTACTTCCTAACCTTGGGTCACGGTACCAGCTCCACAACTACCCAAGAATTAGCAGTGCGTAAGCTGCGTGAAATGTTTACGAAAAATAGGTCTACGGTTATTTTTGTGAACGGTGTTTCGAGCGAAGCTAACCAAGTCATTTCCAATATCTTACATTTTGTTCTGTCACTAGTGTATTTTTATTCCCAATCACAAAATGGTTACTAATTTGACAATTTATTTGTTTACCGATTTAATTATTGAGGAAATGTTAAAGCGTGTTGAATGTGAAGGTTACATGCAGCGAGTACCTTAAAGTACCTCCTCTAGTACTACGCAATAGTAACAAGTAGATACTCGCTACGAGTAGATGTAGAAGAATGAGTCCGCGCCATCCGTCGACTGCATCGGTCGCATCGTGCGGCAATTTTCGGGCCCTGTTTAGGAAACAATAGTCGAGTATGCGCGCTGCGTTCGGATTCGCTCGGATACTTGCGGAAGAAAACAATAGTTTATGCGTCAGTGACCGCCGCCGCGTGGCGAAACGTTAACGAAGGTATGTATTAACGTAGAACCTTATCCCGGCTGTGTAACGGGACGCAGTGGAAAATCGTGGTGTTGCAATGTACTTCCGTTGCGTGCAGCCGTTCGCGTTCGTTCACTCCAGGCGGACCGCTGCGCTCTGCAGGCGCAAGCGTCCTAAAAACCAGTACCCTGACTTGCTTTTTGTCCGTTTTAGAAAGAAATATTTTGAAAAATCATTTTAGAGAAGTTTTATTTATGTACCTCATTGCGGACAAAAGAAATACTATTTTTGTGATCTATGCACTGCGTCTTTTACTGCCAGTTCATGAACTCGTAGCTTCATAATATACAGTAGATATTATGTACGTACTCGGCAATTACAAATACAATTTCACGAAGGGCCATCACTCAGATGCCGAAATGTAAGTAAATCGGTGTTTCATTGTGATGTGTAGCTATTATAACTGCATTTCTTATGTTTGATCATTAATAATTATTATCACGAACTCCAAATGGTGCTTCAGGGAACGAGTTTGGGTTATTGATGGATGCAAGAAAGAACAGTTAGGAATATACAGTGGTTATAATCTTTTACATAGACAAGATACAATCTAGATGTAGAAATGCATTCACTGTTGGAATCTCATTCTACGGTAGTATTCCTAGATATGAAATACGAACATAGGTATTTTGAAATAGGAGATGGTACGCTTAGATAGTCAATCTAAAAGTTTATGTAAATCCTCTTCTTATTAGTTTTGATATAGGTGATAAAACATATGTGAGATAAGTTTCTTTTCTGTCGTCTTATTTACTGATTGGAATGTGAATGTGTAGAATACTGTTGTACACAGTTTGCTGCTACTAATGGAATTCGCGTTATAAAATATTTGCGAATAAATTCTTTCAAAATTTTTAAAACTATTTATAAAGATATCTATTCAACAACATCAAAGGTTGCATCCAGTATTATTTGTGCTCATTGATTTGGAAATACTTTCATTACTTTAACATTAACTGTGAACATTAATAATATATTGAATAATAAACTTTTCGGATTTCTTGTCTATTGTATAAGGGAATAATGGGGTTGTAGAACAGGATGGGTACGCACTAAAATGTTTACGTAAAGTTGGTTACGTAGAACGGGTATTGAAAATACGAGTATTGGGGTACATTTTAATATAATTAATTTTTAAATAAAAATGTTTGTTCATTCAGAATGCAGCAATTTAAAATGTATTATATTAAGATAAAAATAAACGGTATTTTGTGCTAATTAAATAGCACAATTGACCCAATTCACAAAACCGGACAAAATGTTTTAATTCAACGTTATGTAGGTAGTAATATATTGTCCGTGGATACATTTACACCGTAGGTTGTTGTCAATTATTATTTCGTTTAGCTATACATACAAGCAAGTTTGCCTAACACAGCTGAGACACGTACATATCACTAAAAAGAGAGACAGTCTCTTGACTCAGGTGTATAATTACACGATCTTAAGTTAGTCAACAATTAGCATTCCCCCCCGCAATGCTATTTCTTGTTAGAAGACTATTAGCAAATGAACGTAGTAGGAGGACTGGTTTAACAATTATTTTATTGCAATGAACAGGGATTCTTGTTAAAAGCTAATCAAACATTACAAAGGAACGTGTTTACATTGTGATTATTGTTCGTAATAACATAAAACCGTGGAATAGGAGCTTGTAGATGTATTTGTCTACGTTAATAACTGAAAGTGGGAGCCAAAAGCAGCTAATGTTCGCACGAGTTTAACCCGAAAGAGGAACTAACGTCAGGTAAAATAACACATCTTAAGTAAACATTAGCATTTAGAAATTTTTAATTGCATTATTCTTGTTAAAGCTTTCAAAACATTAACGTAACATGATTATTGTTCGTAATAACATAAAAATGGAACGGAGCTTTGTTATGTTTACCAATAACGTTAATAATAATTACGAGAATACAAAAAAGTGTAATACGAATACATAATAATCTACCAACACTGAAATTTCAAAAGATATTCTGTATACATAAATACATAATACTACAAAATAAAATATTGTTTTTTTTTAACTAAGGGCCACAAGATTTAATTTGTAAGATTGGTTAATTTTTTATTTAAAATTATTTGTTCTATTGCATTTGTAACAGTGATTTTTTTAATTTTTTGCACGCACTGAACGTTCGAAAAAACATGCATATGATGCATTTTTATAATTAGCTTTTTACCTCATATTCTTTTTTAACAAAAAAAAGGTTTTATAAGAATTTCAAGTTTTAAGTATTATTTTTTTAATTAGTTCAGATTTATGGGTAGAAAATATACTAACAATATAAACATTGTACATTATTATGTAATAATATTTTAAGTAGGCACTCTGTTTTATGCAAATGCGTGTTTACTATAATTTGAATCATAATTTCAAATTTGTGAAAAATAAGTTAGTAGAAAATACGTATTTTTCGTAAACCGGCTGTTTTGAATAATTTCTTAATAATATTGTTATAGTATTTATAAGTTTCTTTAGTATACCCAAAGAAGCACAAAAATCAGGATTTTCATAAAAGGTAAATCAAATACAGTGTTACTACATTCCAGATAGTCGATAATATAGGCGAGTTAAACACCGACGTGCGTTAAAACACTCATTCTGCCAAAATATTATCCTGTAGTATGTAGTACTATATTATATCGCGTATATTATATCCATCGCATAATGTTATCTAGCAACGAAGGCTGTGGTTATGCGTGGCGTTGGTCGGTGCTGCGGACACGTGTCGGTGACGTCACGCCGGCCATTCGCATTCCTCCCGCGCGGGCCTTACCAAGTAAAATTCTAACGCGATACTTTTCCTAACTTTACAAGTGACGTACGTGTTATGTGCCATAAGAATGCATGGCGCTTATGCCTTTTTAATGTGTAAAATCTCAAAAACATCTTGCGAAGTGCTGTGCATATTACGGCCACTGGATACGAGATACTCTAGCTCTTGCCAGTTACTGGTTGTACCTCTCAGAGAACAACTACTACGGACCACGGCTAATGTCTATTCCCAAACTTCACTCATTCGCCGAACTAAACTGGACAAACGACAGAATAACGAGTTTTTGATACTTTTCTTTAGGTCTGCGTAAAGGTGACCAGTTTTCTCCGGATTATGGCTTACTGTTTGAAGTTTTAGATTCGGATCTTCGTGATGTCTCATAATATTTATGTTTGTCATAAAGCTTAACTAGATATTTAAGTTGCTCTTTTAAAGCAATTATCATTATGTTCGTGATTTTTCGTTTCTTAAGATCACTAGATTTGTACTATTGGTAAAATATTGTTAATACGGAACACCTTCGTTTATTCGTGTTGTCAAAACATGTCAATAATTATTTGTTTTGGTTTTAAATAACTTTCTTCGTACAATTTGACATCTCAACAGAGATGAGAAGTTTGGAAGGGAATATGGATATCTAGGCGTTTACAGGGCTTTATGACCTGTCGTTGGCTGGGTTAAGTGGCCACTTGATGTATTACAACATTCCCCATTTCACCTAGTCATCTTCAGGCGTTTCCTAGTAGGTGATATAATTCAGTAAGAATCTCACTTGCAATCATAAAGGTTTCTGCTAAAATGCTTAGAAATTTTCTCAATGGATGACAGAGGGTGTTCACATGGGAAGTGTCGCGCCATTTCACTGTGTATATACAAGTTCTGATAATTGGCAGATATAGTGAGGTATTTCATGGATCTAAAGAAAATGTTAAATTATACTATGTAGAAAAAGAAAAAAGAAAAAAATAAAAATGCATACATTATCACAATGATTCAAAATCAATACATTAACAAAAATACTGTTTAATTTGAATTATTATACAAAAACTTTATCAAAATGTTATAAATATACAAGCACCAAAACAAAACTTAAATTTTAAAAAAATATCAATAAACAAAGCACCAAAGGTAGGGTAAGTAGCTGCTAGTTAAAGGTAAATATTATTATGTTTCCATACATACATAACAGTGGTAGGGTTAGGACTTTCTAAACATCTTACACCTATTTATACATTGATGTTTATTAGATACATACCAAGTTATTTCCTTCCACCTCTTTTTGCCTTTCCTTAAGTAAAATAAGTTATTGTTTTTTCTCGCTATGTATTTTAATTTAATGAAATCATACAATAATAACTCAATCTTTATTTGGGATGTGTGAATACAATATATGTATATGTATGTATTACATTGAAATTGAACGCACGCTTTATGTTATTAAACATCATGTTTTTCAATGACATTAACTTATTTATTTTTTCGCAGCCTCTCGCGTTCCCAAGAACATTAAAGTGTACGGGAGGGCCATAAACAAATACGCACTACCTATTTGCCTGGCCCTCAGACTTTCTTTTCCCGCCAGTTGTCTTGTTGCAGTTCACTCACTTCAGGGCCCGGTCATTTATCAAACGGTGTTGCAATGCTGCAATTACAACGCTTGTGCCGAAAGCTTTCTCGGTATTTCTAGCTGTCTCTCTTCATCTCCCTCGCGCATTTTCCAGGTTGCTCGCACGAATCGCGGTGCTTAGCTCGGAATCTGTTACGACCATCCGTATATCCGTATACCGCGCGTATCGTTCTTCATAACTACCAACACTCGGCTTTAACCTTTGTTTCTTTATTTTTACACCGAACGTTTTTTTGGCGATCGAGCTGAGTTCTTCGTAGAAAATGGGTCATGGCCGGTTGTATACAAAATATATTGAACAGATGTTCGGATAATGTTCGCGCAACAAACTGAAACAAGTGTTTAAAATCTAAGATATTGATAGGGTTACATACAACGATTGAGGGGTTTTCCAGTGTCGATACAAATAGTTCATTTCTTGTAACTTTGAATAATTTAGTGTAGTACCTAATCCATTTTATAAAACTGCGGTAGGGTACGGTTCATGTAAACATTGTAAACTAACAGTTAAATTGTATTATAGATTATGCGGCAGAAATAACTAGGTAGGTATCCATTTAAATACATTTCACTATAAATCATATTCCAAAAAACCTTTTGACTAAAGTTATACCTACTATCATTTGAGTTTTCATAAATCCTTTTTATCGAATGTACATATTTACTAGTTATTGTTTTGTTTTAGTATAAAAAAGGGTAATGTTTTATTTTTTACTTGCAAAAACGTTTTGTATTTCATATTACTTATGTGATTTAATTTTGATCAAAAATTATTTTTTCGACACATGAAAAAATTGTTATGATTTAAGTTTTTAATACTTACTGTATTTTTTGTAATGAAATTAAAAATCTAACAAAAAATATGTGAAAAAAAAAGCTAATGCTCTCTAAAATAAACTAAAAATAGTGTTTTACAAACAAAAAATAAAGTAAAAAATTTACCATTTCAAAATAATTGTTTGAAATATATTTAAGATAGATATACCTAAAACAATAAGTTGTAGTATAAAATTTTAGTTTCTATTTTGAAGTTAAATTGTCATACTTTAATAATACAATCAAACAAAAAAGGCTTTCTTCCTATATTCTCTGTGTACGTCGCGCGTCGTGCGATTCCTAGATACGCCTAATATTTACAAAGTTTGAAAGAAAGCTTTTTGCGTGATGCAGAACTAGTATTCCTCGCGTAAATACTAAATGGCTCAGCAACCAACGGGGTTTAGTAACGAGTCCCGATTTACCTGTATAAGAAACCAAAAGCACACGCGAAAAGTTTTATGTTGACTTTAAATTCAGCCCTATTTCGGTTTTATACTTTCCAGGAAAAGTTTATTACCCACGAATGAAAAATTGAAGTTTTCAGTACGTCTTGTGTGAAAACGGGATAAAGTTAAGATCCCTACATAATAACACCTGGTGGTATGATTACTTTTGAATCGATTACTAGTTATATTACTTATAAATTCAGATTATCATTATTTTTATTTATCGCATACAGATTAAACGGTTTGTTGTATTAAATAGCAACTATAACGAATATGTATGGAGTTACTACTTTAGTTTCAAAGCTTGATGTGGGACATCGCCTTCACGGGCGTCATTGGATGTTAGAAAATAATATTTATGTGTAAATGAACATAATTTATTATATGAATACTAATGATATAGTTTAATTTAGTTTTCAAATAAAGTGAGATTATTTATGTGATCTCCCTTATAATTTCAGATTACTTATTTATGCCTACAGATTTAAATTGTAATAAATAGCATCTCGTAGATGGAGTTTACACGTTACCCAAATTTATTTATGAATCGAATATAATTATTTGTGAGACTAGAGATTTGTGCGTAATGGAAGTCTTTCGGAGGATGTTTACCAGTTCCCGGAAGTAAGCTGATATTTAGCCCCTTCCCTAACCCTTCCACCGCGGGGTAGCTGGTCCAGTGTCTGGCCGAGATGTCCTGCCCCGGTGCGGGGGCGGTGGTGGCGGCCGAGAGGGTTAGTAGAGAAGGGGGGAGGGGGGTTAGAGGGAAGGAGGACTCATCCCGCGCGCCCCCGCCCCTGCCCAGGCTATCGATTTGTGCATACTGTGTCACACGCGCCTTGCCTTGGTTCGTTAGCCTCTGCCAGACGACCTTGTGGGGCAGGGTGAGGCGGCCCACCCACACTTCCCCTGCTCATTCCCGCCCGCACGCATATCTCCTCCGACACCCCACCCCGCCCCCGCCCCCGCCCACGTCTGGCTGGGAATTTACGGCCCTTCCGTCTGCTTCTTCCTCTTACTGCCCGCTTCCTGGAAAGCCACCTTCCGCTTACATCTTTCAAAATTTTGGAAAAATTCGCATTCTGAAATGTTTTTTACTGTTTGGCATTCAAACCTCGAACGGCTTGACCATGGGATGGGTATCATGTAAAATAGGTATAAACTTTTACTAAAATATATTTTGTTACTATACTTATAATTTGGTTTTCCATTGGGAATCACATTTATTATTTTATATACCTATGTAGATAACGAAAAATTTTCGAAAAAAAGTGCTTGTTTCCATGTTCTAATGTCCCGTTTTTGAAAATGATCTTATTTACGTAATACACGATGTCTGATAAATGAACAAACCTAATTTTTTATCGGAAATATAACATTTTAATTTGTTTTTTTTTCTTGTTTTATAAAATTCATTAATTTCTGTTATATGTAGATAATCTTGAGGTCAGCTTTTAATTTTGTTTTAAGACCATTCTCGTTAACCTTTTTCCATGTGACTTAAAGAAAAAAATTTTTTTTACCCTTTTTGAATTTCATTACGAAACTTTTAATTTTTAAACGTATTTTTGGTCTGACGTTATACTCACATTTATTATTTATTAACCGAAACAACAATTATCAACATTTTCAATGACAAAGTCAGATCTCATATTTTAATTTTTATGCTGTTTAGGTGGAATAAATATTTTACTGACGAATTTTTATTTTTACCGTATCAGTTCTTTATAATATTTAAAAGAACTTATAAAACACCCGCTTAGGAAAACATGAAAAGTTTATCCCTTATTAGTATAGTTTCTAGTAATAGTAAAATAGTTCTAGTAATAATTCATTTACCATTAGTATGTAGTGTTTTAATATTAATTTTTCATATTCATATTCAGTTGTTATGTTTTAGTAAGTTAGTAATTATTTCAGTAGTTTATTAGTTATGTAGTGTTTATTAATATTCATAATAATTCCAATATCGTAGTGTGGTATGTAATGTTTTAATATTTTATAAAACAATTAGGACTGCCAATACCCAGCTCTTAGCTTATTTGCCAGTCCAGGACCATAAATAATGTAACCTTAATGTGTACACACTAATTAAATAAATAAAATTAAATAGTTCTAGTTCTATTAGTAATAGATTAGTGCTATCTATATTTAAAGTTTAACTGTTGAATTCTGTTGAGATTTAATAGTTTCGGTGAAGATGGATATAAAATGGTTTCGGTGAAGATGAATATAAAATGGTTTCGGTGACGATGGATATAAAATTGTTTCGGTGACGATGGATATAAAATGGTTTCGGTGAAGATGGATATAAAATGGTTTCGGTGAAGATGGATATAAAATGGTTTATGGTTGAGAGAACGATAAAAAATTACATGGAATATATTTGGGCCTTCCACACTATCGATAAAAAGTCCGCGGGGGGGTTTCAATACTGTCCTCGCTCATGAATGAATACATTTTTGTTGACCCAGTTTTTCCGAATAATTTATATGTCCCATCAGCTCTTGTCGCATTATCACTTAGTATGCTTGTATTATGTAATATAATATCGTGGTGTATGTACTGATACATGATGTATATAGCTGTCTCTACATTTCGGATCATATCAATAATCATCTTGACTAATGTGCTAACTCTTTTAACAGCTATGTATGAGCATTATTGAAGAACATTTTGTCACTAACTACATTGTTTTTTTTACGCTTTTGGTAAAGCGTAAAAAAACGCTTTTTACGCTTTTAATGGTTAAGGCTCTCTGGGAGGCATACGTAGTATATTGGTTTAGCCGAAACGCCTTCGCCGGTTGACAGTTAGATACCAAGGGTTGCTGAGTTCGTTCACTCACCCTTGGTGTTCCGTACACAAGTCAAGCCACCGCACATTTAATATTTCTTCCATGACCGCCTATTCTCAAAACTTAGAAGTCTTCTATTTTGGGCCTGGTTAGGTGTGGATAGGTAGAGGGTTTTAAACTAAAATGTTTAGTATATGAATTGTTTTGTCTTTTTTCCAGATTAGACATTCCAGGCGGTCCCGGGATGGACCTCGCAGCAGCAGTTCTGTCTAAAGTGGAACAGCTTCGAGTTCAAAATCTCGCGACAGCCTTTTCAAATTTATTCAAATCGTGAGCCTCGCCGATGTCACGTTGTTCTGCGAAGGTAAGAGTACACACATACATACTCAACATACATGATATCCGCGTCTGTCTTCTCTTTTCTGACTGCGTGAAAATACCTATTCTAAACTCACGCTTCGGCACATTTCACGCATGTTCTACCAAGACAATAACTGGTGACGTTTCTATAACTAAAAACTCTTTTAAGTGTCAATCCACCCGAGGACTGAGAGGTTCTCGCATAATGGCGGATTTTTTACCTCGAACGGAGACTTGTCAACAAACACCCGCCTAATGTGTTCGTTTCTGCTTTTCTTTCCTCTTGATTTATTCTAATGACACTTGTGTTTCAAAATGACTACTGCAATATGCCTCACACGTTAACAGATATTATGTATACACCATACAGCCCTTTAGAATAACATGAATGTTTTGATGAATTGTTGGTGTTAGTAGCAGTGCAATGATCAAATCGGGAAATGAGAAAAGTGTGCTACACCTGTCCATACAGGGGCCCCACGACCCACGGGGGTCCGCGGACTGTACGCGAATCTGTTATGCAAATGGAGACGACAAAAAGATTTCAGTGTTTAGAACCTTGAATTTACATTTGTGTACTTAACGGCTTCTTGTAAAACCTGCTCTTGACAATCATTCTGATAGCTGATAATTGCTGCCATGTTTGGTGATGTGTGGGTATCTTGTCCTTAATAACGCATTACGTATTCCTAATATTACAAACTAGTCAATAGTGTCAATACGCAAGATCCACCTTAATAATTCCGTATTCAAATTCGGAAACTAATATGAACGTTTTCAGTATTTTCATTCATACAAAATACCGACCAATAACATATTCTTTTTACAATCATTACGACATAAAATCGCCTTTCTCGTTGTTTGATCAAATCATTGATTTTTCGCGATTTTAAGATTTATGTCCGTTCAAAAGAAATCATTTTCAAGGTGGTTAAGTGCCGAAGCGTCTCATTATGTAAATAATATTTTGGGCTCCAAAACACAACAGATGTGGAGATCATCACATCACGAGAGGATAAATACTAGAATTTATTAACTACACATTTCACGCAATATAAACACACTTATTTTATTTTATTATGTATTTCAACATATTATGCATTCAAGTTTTATTCGAATAAAATTAATAACGCGCTAAGAAGAGGCTTTATGAGTGATAATATCGGAAGTAAAACGCGAAGCAAAGTTATTTAAAAGGAACGATTATCCCATTACATTTTCACTACAAATGATCTATTCAATAAAAAAAACTAATTTAACGTAGTATTAATCTTTTGGTGTGGATTTTTTCTTATTCTTTACCTGCGGAATAGGTACGTTTGGTGCCTTGGGTTCCTTATTGGGTAATTTCATTCATAATATATGTGAAAATAAAATATTATTGATAATGTAACAACTTTAAATTACGTATAAAAAATGTAACAAAATTTTTCCCATAATTGACTTTGATATGTAAGTCATCATCATCATCATACCATATCCGCTCCCTATGTGGAGCATATTTTTTTTTTTTTTTTTTTTTTTTTTTTTAATATTTATTTCAAAAGAAAATTTTTGTTTACATGGATATACATGGATATACATTTAAACACATATATGTACAATAAAAAATATATATATATATAAACAAAAATCCCACCAATGCATAGCCTGTTTGTGGGTATACTGTGAATGGTATAGCATATGGAATCCACAAACTGCCTCCAGGCCAAGCGATCGGTCGCCAGCTCCCGTGCATCCTCCCAAGTCAAATCCACGTCCCGCAGCTCTGACGCAAACTGCCGACGAATTGTCATCGTATCTTCTGCAATTAAATAAAAGTATTTATCCGTGACACATCAACTTTTCATCGATAGAGTCCTAAAAAAAAATCAAAACGTATATTGCTACCTTTTCAACCCATTGAATTATTGATATCTCAACAGAGAACAGAGACTAAGAAGCTCTGGAAAGGAATATGGGTGTCTAGGCGTTTACAGGGCTTATGACCTGTCAGCTGGGTTAAGTGGCCAATTGACGAATTATAGCATTCCCTATTTCGCCTATTCCAGAGCTTCTCTATCTCTTTTTTCTGTTGAGATATCAATATCGATTGATACTAGCCCGTCATGAGTATAACCCAATATTTTTTGACAAGTGTTTTTACACATTGAAAATGTTGTAAAAACATTAAGTATTTAAATTTCCTGAGATATCATAATAAGTTATTTAAAGTGAAACACCGCGGCTGTTCATGATAGGGAGGGGAAACTGTCACTCAAGGGCTGACATTGCGTTCTGTTGTTAGCAAAGGGTTGTGGAATTATTGAAATCGAAACACAAAGAACCCTCAAAGGACGCCGTGGGGGAATATGCAAAATTGGCCGAGACCGGAAATTAAATTCCAAAAACACCCAAAGATCGCTAGACTATCCAGATAGCGGTACATTTCCAAGTGGCCTATGAATCAATACTTGCAAACCTAGAAATATATTTAATATTAGTTATTTTTTTAAAAATAATCACAGTTTTGAAAGCATTAAAATGACATGAAAGGTGCGATTTTCGGAGATGACAGTGGTAGAAATACTGCAACGATGTCTTTGTCTTTTTTTGGAAGCGCACGCATAAAACGCTCATTTTACAGGTTTTCACAGCCGATAATCGATCTCCCTTTCACACTCACGTCGTAAACGGAGTTATCAATAAAGTACGTAGGTCGCATATTGCACCGGCCGGACAGGGAAACTGCGCAGAAAGTGAAATGTGCCGCATCCAGTAGGGTTGGCAAGGCGGGGTGGGAGGGCTGCGGGGCGCGGCGGGCGGGGGGCGGGAGAAAGTGTGCTAGTAGAGAAAGTGCGCCCCACTTGCACTTTCCTCGGGCGCGGGGGATGGGGTGCAGCGCCTGCCGCCCCGCGCGCGCCCCGCGCCGCCCCCCGCCTGCGCGGCGGCTTCCCGTATCGACCCGCCCCGCCGCTACTAATCCACCTCGCCAGGTACCTTACACCGCCTATTTCCAATTATAACTTCATACATTATTTCCTTGTTTTTTAAATTTTCACCGTTGATGTTCAAATCCTGGTTTCAGAAACAATACATAATATTAGATTCTTTTTAAAGCATTTGATTTAGAGTAAATGGGATTATTTCCAATAGTTATATTTCTTTCATTGTCTTTGTTTCTGTATTATGCTCTAGGGAAATGGAGTGATATGTTGATTGGAATGGTTTTTAAATGAACAATTTATAAACATAAATCGTCCTGTTCTTCTCGTTCGTTATTAACACAAATAATATACCAGTGCGTATTAAATAAGCGAGTAAGCGATATTAATTTGTAAATAAACAAATGATTCCGTCGGCCTTTACTCTCGGAAACCTTAAATGCCGTATTGACCTAAGCGTTATACTATTGCGTTAACGAATTTCTCATCTTACAAATAATTAAAATTCTACCGGTTGTTCTTGCATTTTAAAACGCAGCTAGTCACACTTTACATCATATCCGAATATCACATTTTGCTTTCTCTTTTAATGTCCATTTCAAACGTCATTCTATCCATATTCAAATACCGGTTTCGGAACATGTTTCTCTTTGTGACCCTTTATTTTCTCTTTGTGCAACATTTCCGACGTCCGATACATCAGCTCATTTTACTGCGCATTGTGTCGACGCTCATTAGGCTCTCGTCAAATCTAACGGCCGGTTTCATTAACTCGGCGAAGGTATTCTTATTAGTAGAGTTTGTGTTGTTGGGTTAACATGCCGCTATCGCGCGATAAATATGCGGCTCTCTCGTTATGTACGGTAAGTATGTACGTAGCGGAGTACGTAAACCGTAACGGGAAATGGCAAAGGTTACGCAACGCCCAGCTTCGCTTAGCTGTGCAGCGCTACGGTGCTACGCGGCGGGTGAGCGTAGCGCACACATTGCTGCGTTGTGCACATATACATTTTGTGCGTAGCTCCTACATATCTACTGCGTAGGCTGCGTACTGGTGGCGCTGGCTGGGCGCTTCCTGCTTCCTACACCCTGCGCCCGAAACCCACTCCCTGAGCTCCGCACCGAACACCGCACACCCCTAGTTACTCCAAATAGAATTTGCGCGGAAAACGTTGACAATTTAGCTACAAAATGCATTACACAAACTCTTAAATCATCGCTTTCCATACTGCTTCCTTGTTTCAGTCTTAATCAAACAAATAAAATAGTTTTTTCAAGGCATGTGCCCCTGCCCTTTAAAAGTACTCAGTTCTAAATAAACCATTTTTTTCTAAAATCAATACTTAGGTATTGTTCTTAAACATTGTGTATCTAAATACAAAAAAAATCTACGGCACAATGTTTAAGAACATAAAAAAAAATATATTTTATAAACGTCTATAAATTTAAATGCACATTTTGCTTTAATGTTAATATTCCACCCTACAGAAATATTTGGTTGATGATATCGTTTGTTTCTAATATTAAACCCTAAGCGACTTTAAATTGTGCCATCAATTCACCCTTAACAAGAAATACATTAAGGTATTATTAGTGAAACTTACCTTTCCTACGCTAATCTAATAAAGTTCTGTTTATTTTTATTCCATTGAAAAACTCTTTAAGTGACGATTCGTAGAAAGGGAAAGTTTTATTGAGACGTGACGATAACCATAAAATATGTACTGGGTGTGTGGGAACTATCGCTTTCTCTTTTCCAACCTCCCCATCCAGTAACGGGGAAGAATCTTGATTCTACCTTCAGCCGTCTCACTCGCGTCTACGGATTCCCCATTATTGTTGTCGCTTTTTCCCTTGCACTTTTGAAACTTCAAGGATATTACAGTCTATCGGACCTCTCTTTCTCTCTCACTTTCTCCACTGAATTCAGAGACTTTTGTGTTGCCAGGGTTATTCAAATTAAAATTCGTATAACCATATATTTTGTAGAAAAAATATGTTTAACAGGAAATAACAATATTTAAGAGAAATATTATTTTTCTTTTTGATTTTTAGAGAATTCGCGGATATGTTCAGTTCAGTTTCATATAATAGCCTTTATTTAAAGCGCACTTAACATGGGACAGAAAACTGTACAGTTTCTTGTCCAGTTTCCAAACTGTCAACTGTAATACACAAACTATACGGAAATATTGTATATACGCGGCGCGCGATGTTTGGCTGACCATACAGTTAATGTTTTTATAAAATGTAAAAGTGTAAGTGTAAGTATATTGAATGCTTTTAAAACGTAAAAAACAAATAACAAATTTACATTATTAGTTATATTAACAATTTTTTTGTATGCAAACATATAGAAGATAAGTTATACAATGAATTTGCACTATTGTTTTTATGAGAATTTTTGTTAGTCGTCACCGTTTCGAATCATAGTAGTATTTTCCCAAATAAACACCTATATCGCTGCATTCCCGTTTTACTAAATTTTCTACAGTCGATATAATAATTCAGATATTACTTTTTGTATTTTTGTAACGTGCATGACTTAATTAAACCGAAAATAATATTTTTTTGCACAAATGATCGACTTTTCATCTTTTTCAGTAAACCACTGAGTATTAAGGAAAGTGAGCTTAAATGTACGAGTATTTAGATTTTAAAAATTAAACTTAAGTGTTTAAAATGTAGCTTAATTTATTTTGTAATAAAAAACCCAAATCTGAATTGTAAATGTTCAAAACTATAACTTTTAAATAACGTATGTCATAGTTGAATACAGCGAAGCGTTTAGGAAGAGCTCATCGATATTTTGCAATTTTCCAACGTAGATCATAAATATAGTAGTATCTTACCCACGGGAACTCGGCTTTTCCCCCGCCTATGTACGGCACACGGCACTCGGGCCGCTATATAACGTTACCTGGTAACCCCGTAGTGGGGGCAACTCCCGCCCGCCACCCGCCCTCGCCCTCCCCCAACGGGCCGCCACTCACCACCCTCGCGACGACCTTGAAAGTTGCGTCGACGGTAATGGCGCTGTGTTGGTGCAGGGGGCGGTGGGCGCCCCCTGTTCGCAAGGGGGCTGCAGCGCCCCCCATCCGCCCGTAGGGGGCTGCAGCCGACCCCCTCCTGCTTCCGCTCCACGCAGGGGGCTGCAGCCGCCCGCCGCCGCCACCCGCAGTACGTGAGGGGGTTGCAGCCGCCCGCCCCCCGACTTTCGCTTTCAGCCGTTTCACCCCGCGGATGCGGCCTGAATAAGTGAGACATTCACTTTCTACGCTTCGTAATTAGGCCCGTTTTCGCATTTAGCTTTTTACATTGAAATACCGTTTTATGTTTTTTTCCTTTCTTTCAATAATAATGGTTTTCCGAAGTTTTGCAGAATATTTTATCAAAAACTCTGATGAGATAAAATGTAGACGTTATTAAAAATATGTTTTAAGGAAATAACTGATGTAGCACTACACTTGGACATTTTGATTCTTTGAACTTTGAACTTTTTTTTATTTTTGCAAATATTAAACAAACCTAAAAATAAATATTAAAGCTAATAAAATAAATAATAATCAATTTTTATGCCAAAGTATGTTATTTAATATGTTTTTGGTTCTTTTCGTTTTCTAAAGATTTTATTAAGTGTCCGATCTGCGTTTATTATTTATTTGAAATGGACTTAAGTCCGTAAATAAAATTAAATTTAAAAAAAAAAAAAATTGGAAAATTGTATCATATGAATTTGTTGTTGCAATTAAAGTAGTTAAAACAATTTCTTATATCGTGTTGACTGCCAACATGGCCATGGTGTTGTAGTATTTAGGTAAAAGCTATTCAGTATTAGAATTAAAATTAAAATTAGAATTAATTTATTTAATATCAAGTACATAATGTGTGTGAATCGGGAATTTATTTCTACGCCTCGTTATTCTTTCCATTTAAGTATATTTTTGGTTAGAAAACTGTTATTTCATGTAAATCGTATTATTATATAGCCACATATTATTTTGTCTTATTCTATAACATGACGAGATAAAGCCTCGAGAAAAAGTATTGATAAGTGATAGTCAAACACAGCTATAGGTACATTTTCGAAGAAAACCCCCGAAGGCTTCCCGTCCCGTCCTTGGGATAGCGAAATGTCAAATGTTCCCAGTTACGTACTAGCATCATCATTTCTCAACTTTCCAGGGTCGTTATCGTTGCCAAGGGAAATTTACCACTTCCGGGTTTCACCAAATAATATATTTGATTTTTACTTTACATTTTGAATTACAATCAATGAAATTATTTGCTATACAAAAAAGTAACGTAGGTATCTTAACAGATGATTTAATTTAACTTCTGTATGAATATTTAACAGTAAATAAAAAACAATTTATAAGAACCTTGATTTGAGAAGTTCGTTAGAACTTTTTCTTGCTTATGAAATGAGAAAAAATGTAGGTAGGCTTATATTGTATAATATTTTGTTTTCGTCATCTTATTATTATTTTCGCAGAAAAGAGAAATTTTATCGTATTATAATATCCCTCGTAATAGTATTTATTAGTCATATTTAATTAACTTTAGCACACACACACAATCTTTAGCAACTAACCCTTTTTTCAGAACCTTTTAAACGAAATTGTACGATCCAAAGAAACATGTTACGAACTCGCATCATTTCCTTTCGCATGTTCTTTGTAATGACTTTATTATCTAGGTCTCGTTCCATCCCTTCCCCCGGCAGCCGCCAGCCTCCCACCCCCTCGGCCACTCCACCGACGGCCTTCACCCCGCGCCGCGCCTTTCCCCCGGCGGCGGGATAATGTTTGTTTTCCCTGAAATGACTCTTCCGAGACATCCCCCGTTCCCCGCGCCAGCCTCCTAAAACGCACCATTTACTACCGGGTGAAAAGTAACAAAAATATAAGTTTTGAACGTTATTACAGAATAATACATTACGCATATTATTATTAGTTCCAAAGCGTGTGTTTTAAGAACTTCACAATACTGTGAAAATAGTAGGCGCTTATAGTTTTTTTGTTTTATTTTCCTATGACTTAGCATTCCTATAGAAATGCTATATTTGTAAAGATTATCTAAGATTTGTACTAAAATGAATTATTTTTACGAATATAACCTGGAATATACAACGATGTTTACAAAAACTGAAGTCTATTGCGGTTAATGTGCAAATATGTGATAAATAGCTTAAATAGTATAAATATTATACTCTTTTTTACGTAGGTATAGTGCTTTATCTTATCTTATTAAATTTTCAACATTCTCGATACACTAAAGATATTACAAAGGTTTTTTCAATTACAATGCAAATATGAAATAGATAAAATATAGCAATGCTTTATGCGGTGCATTCTTAATTTGGTGTATTTTTTTAAAATCTGAGTATATTTTATTGTATGTGCATTGAGCACTTTTTAATCCGATGCCTTAGAATTAAAAATGGCAATAAACAAAAATAAACACGTGTAATTTATGCGTTCATAAAATGAATAGTAAATAGTAAGCTTTGGAAAAAATAACTATTAAATCGTACAATAATGCGTATTTTTACGTTTTAATAGACACAACCTTGGCTTTTTGCGTAGGTACCTTAAAAATATTTTCTAATGTGACAAAGTCTAGGTTAGTTTATCAGTATTTTACAGAGAATTTTATTATATATCTTAAATAAATAAATACACAATTTAATATATATTTTTCTAAAAAGTATGGAATATATTTAGGTACAAATAACATAATTTACAGGTTACGAAGTTCACTTTTTTTTTAAATTCTCAAACTATTTAATGTAAGGATTTGAAATCAATAACTGTTTTTTTATATTTATAAAAATATATGTTATATTGTATTGTTATTGAACATAATTGAGACATCTTCATTTTACGCAAATGTGAATATTTATCGAAGATGAAAGTAATATCTAGTAATAAAACGTTGCTAATCTTATGTGTCATTTAAAACATCTCGTTTTTATTGATGATCAAAATCAACGTTTTATTGCAAAGCAAGGTTTAATTTTGTTGAATCGTTAACTAAAAATTCCCATTTTCATTATTATCTTTCATATTGACCTTTTTTTTCTTCATTTACGTTATAAGAAACTATTTTTGGGATATGATAAATAACCAATAAAAATGAATTTTTAAAATCTTTATAGTACCTATACCTTAAGGCTGAACCCTGAGCCAGTGCGAGATATTTTCGTATTTTCAAAATGACATATCGGCTTATTGATAGCCACAAAGCTCTGAAACAATTATCACATAGGTACCATATTCAAACTATTCCTAGAGAAATACACCAACGATAAAAATAAAAATAAATGAAAAATCCTAAATTACGTTCTTTAAACTAAAGCAAAATAAAAACTACGAGAAAATAAAGAAACACATAAAAATCTTTTTCATACTCTTTTAAATGTTTTATGTAAATCTGCATCAATTTTACACTAAAAATGTAACAACTCACTGAATGCTTTGATAGTAAAACACCTTTTTCATTATTTCATGTTACTATTTTTTTTTAAATTATTATCTCTACCTACCTATTTTATTACATTTACTATATAAATATGTATTTTTTTTATTAAATCATTGATGATTTTCTGATTTACGTATAAATAAACAAACTCTGCCGATTGTGCAAGAAACAAGTGGAAATTGTTCTATAGCGTGCAAATTTTCACAAGTTTTTCACCTCGTCTAGTAGTAAGGATGGGACGAGCAGCGGCCATGACATGCCTCCATTTGTTTTCCCCGTGAGAGAAGAGTGAGAGGAGTGTGTGAGAGAGAGAGAGGGGCCTATTCCCCTGGCCTAGCGCTGATAAATGCTTTGATTTACAACCACATCACATCTCCTTTGGTCCTTTTGTTCTCCCGGCACGTGACAGTAATGCCAGTTGAGTCTAGTGCGTGAGATATACGGACAGCGGACTGTGGGCTGCAGACCACGGACCACGGAATAATGCTAGCATAGCTCATTTACATAATTGCAGAAATTCCTGTAGATTTCCAAATTTTTT
>JAGVSP010004489.1:0-42555 GCA_022494985.1 Micrasema minimum
ATCATTCAATCAAAGTGACATTTATTGGGATGTATTTTTTAACCTATATTTTTTTCAAATACGTTAGGTGGTATTCTTATTTATGATTTCAGAAAAGATGAAGAAGATTTATCCAAGTTTAGAATGTGTGTATATCAGGAGTTGTTGGATGGGTTAAGTGACCACTTATTAGAATATTCCACGTTTAGCTTAGAGATAGCGGACAAAACCTTGCGAAAGTTATGTAGGTTTACGTTTGAATTTATTATGGATGAAACAATGTTATTCTTCATTACGAGTACAAATTCAATAGAAGTAATACAAAATAACCATTATTATTATTTATTTTCACATCGTCGGCGTCAACGTCGCTGATACAGCATAAAAAACAAATGGATTTAGTGAAAATTAAAATAAATAAAATAAAAATACATCAGTACAACAGATAAAAAAGGAAATACAAAAGATAAAAAGTAAATAAAAAATGAAATAAAAAACAAAATAAAAAAAGATCAATTAAATTAATAAAATTAAAGTTACAACTTGACATCTCAACAGAGACGAGAAATTTGGAAGGGAACATGGATATCCAGGCGTTTACAGGGCTTATGACCTGTCATTGGCTGGGTTAAGTGGCCACTTGATGTATTACAACATTCCCCATTTCACCTAGTATTTTCTCAATGGATAAGAATTTTCTCAATGGATGACAGAGAGTGTTCACATGTGAAGCGTCGCGCCATTTTATTGTATATTGGCAGATATGGATATCAAATACTAGGTGAAATGGGGAATGTTGTAATACATCAAGTAGCCACTTTAACCCAGCCAATGACAGGTCATAAGCCTGTAAAACGCCTGAATATCCATGTTCCCTTCCAAATTTCTCGTCTCTGTTGAGATGTCAAGTTGTAATTATTAGCCCGTAATGGGTGAAATCCAGTTTTTGTCTACAAGTGTTTGGACACACTCAAAATGTTGTTTGTAAAAATTAAAGTTGTTCGAAGAGTAATAATATCTAGTAATATATTTCTGAAATTATTATTATTTCTATATAGGCGATGTTCACATAAGCTTGGTAACCGTCTCATACAAAATGTATGAATTCAACTTTCAGAATGTCTTTTAGTAATAAAATAGCCGGAATGTTTCTCAACATTTACATTACGTCATTACCATAGAAAGCTACGCTCTTTGAGCCCAGAACGGGCTGCGTGGACCAAGCGACCCTGACCCGTTTGTCCCGGTATTTATATTGTGGATCGCCAAGGGAAATACACAAATTGGGAAAAAGATGAATTTGAATTTTAAGGTAAATTTCTAGGGAAAAGACACCCTTCCAGGAGTCGTAAATCGTTTTTTTTATCAACCAAGATATCTTCGCACAAGGATTCACTAGAAGGGGGTGTTTTCCATACAATTTGTTTTTAAATGCATGGAGTAAGAAAACTCGCAGTACAACCCGAAAACTGGTGAATCTACATCATATTTTTATTTATATTATTAATCTACATCATATTTTTATAAATATTTTTATTAATAATGATAATGGCTAATTTTTCTATATTGTTCCTTTTGTAATTATTGTTCCTTTTTTGATTATTGTATTTTTAGATTTAGCATTGGTAACTCTGTGATCTGAAGTATTGTTATATTTAGTCTTTCTTTTTCTAATATCTGTCCCAGAATGAGTTTTGTAACTCAATTGGGAGTGCAAAGTATTTTGTACAAATTAAATTAATTAATAAATATTATTTTAAGTCGAATGTGTAATGTGACTTTTTGATTTAAGCTTGAAAAGAAAACTTTTTTTCTTCTCATAAAAGCTTTCATTTGTATCTAAGATTTAAGTAAAATTGCACAAATTCTTATCAAAATGCGGTTTTTTCATTTTGTTTTATTTATGGATACTATTAACTTGACTAAATAAATTAAATGAGATGGCAATTTGTATAAATTTATCGAAAAAAAAATCAAATTCGTACTCAATTTTCTTGAAAACCACTGGTGCATAGGGCACTTCATTGGTACACCAAGTGCAGTGCGATTTCATGTTGAGCCCCTACGGGAATCGAACCCGCGACCTCATGCGCAGTCATTTTATTTTCATATTATTATTTCATGTGTGATACATTGGACTAGTACTGAAGCGTAAGACTGATCGTCCTACTTTCATGCAGTGCCCTATGTACTATTGGGTGCGGATAAGAGAAAGCAGTAATAGTAAATTAGTTTCTACATTTCTACAGCTTCCAGTTATAAAAGGAAATAGTAAAATCTTTCCTGCGTTATTTCCCGCAGGGATGCGAAGTTAACAGATCGAATGAACTAACTCCATATTTATTTCTCTCTTTGGAATACGGAGGTTGCGAACACATTAACCTTTAACTACTGTGCATAAGTCAAAATACTACTAGTTATACTACTACTCTCCCTGCATCGGTACGCCAAGTGCAGTGTATCTTAATCATAACATTGCAGTATTGAAACTGTTTAAATTGGATTCTTTAAAGTATAATATTCCACATAGGAAATTGGAAAATCAATTTCTACAAAAATGAGCTATAACGTAGTATTCTCAGTCCATTTTCGACAAATTAAGACTTAGAGCAGAATAGTATTTATGGTGTCCGTATTTATTTACGTACCTAATTATAATATCAATAAATAAACCATATTATTCACTATTGGGTGCAGATAAGGGATGAGTGGTGTGTCGTTCTATCCTATCTGCCTACCCCTTTGGGGAAATGGCGTGATGGTTAGTTAGTTGGTTAGTTATTATTTATTGAGTTTTATAAAAGTTTATGGTCCAAAAACGACCCATGAATATGCATAGCAGATGTGTAACATTTCAATACAGCAATAGTTATGGGTTAGGTACAAAAAAGTAAAATATAACACTTTTCAACGAGCTGTTGGATATACGAGTAGCCCGGAGAACGGGGGCAGGAATAATTTACAAAGCTACCTTCGGAAACTCTCAACGTGAAGCTATGCGAGTAGCGGTTTAACATAATATATACTATACTCGTATATGTGCTAGCAAGGAATACAAAGATCCTTTATGTGCCAGACAATTATTAGGTATTTAGGTATTTATATGCTGCCATTAGATTTACAGGACTCCGAGGATTTGCTAGGGGTGTATGGAGGAGTTTACTGGTTTTTTTTTAAACTTTTTTTAATTGTGTCAAAAATTGTGTGTTTACTTTTTAATTGTGTCAAAAAGGAAAAGCAAAATCGATAACCGTTCTTAACAAAAAGGCTGTAGAAAAGTAAAAAAAGGTAAAAATATAAAATAAAATAAAATTTTAAAAAATAAAATAAAATAAAATAAAATAAATTGAAATAAAGTAAAATAAAATAAAATAAAATAAAATAAAATAAAATAAAATAAAATAAAATAAAATAAAATAAAATAAAATAAAATAAAATAAAATAAAATAAAATAAAATAAAATAAAATAAAATAAAATAAAATAAAATAAAATAAAATAAAATAAAATAAAATAAAATAAAATAAAATAAAATAAAATAAAATAAAATAAAATAAAATAAAATAAAATAAAATAAAATAAAATAAAATAAAATAAAATAACATAATTTAGCGGGTCAACCAAAGCCAAGACAAAATATAATAATACCTGTATAGAACAGTAGGCCATTGGATTGCCTGGTCTTAAAGTAGATGGAAATGGCGTCTTGTGTGCTGGCTATGGGCTCCCCTCCTGTTTGGGTGAGGTCGTAAGACAGGAACTCCGTGCCGCGAAAGGTGGCTCGGAAGGAGCTTTATCTGAAATAAAAAAAAGCGAACAATGCATTTAGTTGGCATTTATTTTATTGAACTCCACATCTTCACTAAGCTAACAAAACCACGCAATTAATTTGAAATCATATAACGAGACAAAGATTAAACTTATTTTTTTATCGAATTCGAGATAAATAAATTAGACTACACATTATTAATGGGCGATGTTTAATGGAAAAAGATGTTATTTCGCCACATTTAAATTTTATTGATCGATCGAGGCAAGCAAAAAATAACCATCCAGTAACATTAAAAAGTGAAAAATGTTAATTTTCAACTTGCGCGGTGTTAGCTAAGTTAGTGACGATATTTTTATTTTTTTTATCATCTTTTTTTTATAAAACATACATGTAATATATTCCCAGGAGTTGAGGACTGTTATAAAAATAAATAAATAGAAATAAAAAATAAAGTTTCGTTTAAAAATTTTAAAATATTTTCATATTTTTTGTTGATATTTTTTGGTGGAATTCCACGATTTAATTCTTTTAAAAAAACTAATGAAAGTTAAGTAATAATACTTGGTACACATCCACTTATATTTGAAATCTTAAAAATGCCCGTAATAGGGTAAGCTAACTGGCAAAATAAATATAAGTGTAATTGTACCTGTAAGTATTTTTATTTAATTTCCATTAGTTGTTGAGAGGTAATCATTGTACTTTCATATTAACTTCATATTCTTTCACGTGTCTATTAATTTTATCAAAAAAAATTTGAAACATGTCTCACACAAATATTCGAATTCCAAGTTTGAACTCAAATTTCAAAAGCATTCGATCGTTCCATTTCATTCGAATTCCGAACGAGTGTTCCACGTTCCATATTTCAAATTCAAAACTTGCATACATCACATGTCACGTGACGCGGTTAACGGAATCGATCTCCCGCGGAAATTTCGAACCTCAATAATATGCATAACACGCAAGTAGATACTTTTGTACACATATCTACTTTACGTGTGGAAAAAAATATAGCCGGCAATTTAAATCACACAGTTTTACGATCAATCAAATGATATACGTAACGTTTTGTCTGAAACGTAGAGTAGTGGCTAGCGCGTTAGGTTTTTATCCATTAGGTGCTGGGTACAATGATTAAATATTTTTTTTCACAAACATGCGTAACGGAAAGCCACGTTTACGGGCGTCGAACGAAAAAGTTCAATGCATTAATAAATGTAATTATTTATTTTATAAAGTACATTACATTAATTTTTTTTTTTTCCATTAATCTTTTTTGTGAACGCAATGACATTGCTCATAACACATCAATAAACATAATATACAAAAAACGGATCAAAACCAATAAAAACGAAAAATAACAAACAACAAAATTTTGAATGAATACAAATACTTGTAGACAAATAACTGGATTATACCCATGCTGGGCTGATATCAGATATTATTGATATTTCAACAGAGACAGAGAAACTCTGGTCTTACCTACACCAATAAAGTTAGATTGCCCAAAAAAAATGCTTATCTATATTCTCAACAGATGTCACTATGGGGAAAGAATATTAAAAATATTTAAAATCTGTCGACACAACACAACTCGCTTGTGGATTCTTCTGAACAAACTCAACATATATACAAGTTTCAAAAAAATTGTCATACATGGTTGTCAGATGATGGGCGGAATGGGGAATGTTGTAATACATCAAGTGGCCACTTAACCCAACCAATGACAGGTCATAAGCCCTGTAAACGCCTAGATAACCCACATTCGTTTCTCTAGAGTTTTTCTGTCTCTGTTGAGATATCAATAATAAGTATTTATTTATTTATTTAACTACCTCAATAGGCCAGGAGGCCCAATTGCATAGGGAAGCAACGTCACAAACACCCAGGCTTGAGAAAAATCACTTTCAATTTTTGTGTTCTCACCAGGAATCGAACCCGGAACCTTCGTATCGTGAGTCCGGCGTCCAAGCCAAGCCAAGAGTTGGATTCGAACCTAGAGATTCTAATCCGAAGTCCTTGAATCTGCCCTTAAACCACAACCCAGTTCTAATTAAAATGTAATTTTTCGAAAATAAGCGATACCTTGTACAGGCGCTGCGCCGTAGCGCCAGACTAATCATCTTGTTTCCATGTAATAAATTATCTAGGTACACTATACTCTTTGTACGATGCAGTGCCCTATGCACCATTGGGTGCAAATAAAGGTAAGTAGTTGTAGTAACATTTTCGCATGTTGCATTAAAGTTTACTACAGGACTTTAACATTCTAAAGAAAACGATTTGAAAAGAACCTTAATCCCTCCTTATATTTAAGCCTTAGGTCGTGCGGTACGGTGGTTCATGGAGCTTAAGGTCTATATTCGCTTGGGTTGGGCTGGGGCTTCCGCCGGAGAGGGTAGTGGGAAATGAGAACGGATGCATGGAAAAATGAGTCTTAGAAGACTTAAAATTAATAACGTGTTCCTCAAGAGGTTTTCTGACTTCATTATGAGGGGAAATTGCCTTAAGAACAATAATTTTATTATGATTCGTGTTATACCCCCTAAGTTTTGTTTATTAGGAATGTAATACCTAACCATTTATTAAGCTTCTTATAACCTTTTTTAAATAATCGTTACATTATGAGCAATTTGTACACATTTTTTATTATTATATTTTTTTTTATAAAAAAAGAAACATTTGAGCTCTTAAATATTATATCTCAAATATTTCAATTTCGGGCTGCTTTCAAATAGTCGGAAATAACTGTGTTAGAAAGCAGGAAACAAGTTGTGCTGGAGTGGGATTCGAACCTAGAGATTCTAATCCGGAATCCTCGAATCTACCACTAGACCACAACCCGGTTCACATTGCAAGAGGCAGGTTTTAATAAAGCAAAATAATAGCTTTTAGAGAACATTTTCCGTACAAAAATTAATTAAAAAGTACACAATGTTTTAGCAACCGTTGTGACAAAACCTGAAACAACCGATCAGGGCTCTTGAAATAGAGCTCTGATTGGTTGGATATCTACAAGCTTCTGATAAAAAGTAGTCACAAGCACCATACACTTAGGCCGTATCTCCACATATAATAGGTTTTTGATAATCTTTGGGCTTTATGTATACTAGAAGAAAAGTATAAAAAATGTAATTCGAAAATCGAATTCGACTTTGCCACATCTTTTCTATTGGATAATCTCATATTCCCGCTATTATACGTATTTAAGTCTGACATCGAATTTGCAATATCTTCAAATTTCCCGCCGAACGAACCTACGATCACTATGAGCGGATTTATCTGAGAAAAGTATGAGGTATGAAGACGTATACATATACTATACATACATAGATGAGAGTGGATAAGAAAGCAACCTCACCCATACATATGAAAAGAATTTACTTGTCAATTGGGTACTTCAAAATTTTTTCCAAATCTACATAAATTATATGAATATCATAAAACCTGCTTTATCTATGCAATACGATTAAACATTACAGAAATTTAAAAAAAAATAATAATTGTAAATAAACTATCATCATTATTTTATTTTATTTTATTTATTAATTTAATTTGTACAAAATACTATGCACTCCCAATTGAGTTACAAAACTCATTCTGGGACAGATATTAGAAAAAGAACAGGTAGGTACTTAATAGATCCATCAAAAAAAAAAAACATGTTCATCCCTAGATATACTAAAAATTAAAACACACATGTATGGATCCATTGTATGTTTAGTAATTAAAAAATAATAAAAATTGTAAAATTAGTCCTCGGCACGGGTTACCCCAGTGAGGACAAATTTAGTATTTTTAATTTGTACTTTGTAATATGTTTTAAATAAATAAATAAAAAATAAAAAATATTTTTTTTAAATAATAATGTTAATAGTTTTTTAATTATCATCATACCATATTCACTTCCTATGTGGAGCATATGGAATTCACAAACTGCCTCCAGGCCAAGCGATCGGCCGCCAGCTCCCGTGCATCCTCCCAAGTCACCTCTGTGTTCCTTACAAAGTCAAAACCACACCTAAAATTCTTATAAGACGCCTGCTATCTAGATAGTCTAGATAGCGTCAAGCTAGAAGTCTGCTATCTTGGGCCCTGGTTAGGTGCCACGGTAAATAAACTATACTGAAAGAATATTCTATCAATTTCTTTTTATTCTTATGTTAAAATCAAAAAACGACTTTTTTGGTTCTACGTGATTTTATTATCAAGTTAGTGACAATTGTTTCGCCTTGTAAGGGCATTATCAAACTATTGTCACTAAATTGATAATAAAATCACGTAGAACCAAAAAAAACGTTTTTTGATTTTAACATAAGATATCATGGAGTTCTACAAAATAATTGCATATCAATCAATTCTTTTTATTCATTAAAACGAATCTCTGATAGAAAAGTTAGTTTCCGGTATGGTATAAACCACAATTTCACGGATCGAAGCCCTTTTAGTTGTGGTTTGTGGGTGACCTGTTTGTAGTTTGTAGCTGTGTTATACGGAATAGCACCAGAAATTATTCTAATTTCATGACAATACATTCGGCAGTGGACCGAAATAAAATGGAGCTTAATAAATTGGAATATTCACTATCAAATTGAGAGATTCCCAATAACATGTATAAACATCTATTTAATAAGAAACAAATCGCAAATATGTACATCAACATTGTCAAGATGCACAGCATATGGTGTTCCAATTTAGTGCACTATGCACCATTACGTGCGGATTAAGGAAAACTGTGATACCATAAATCAATATTTTTTTCACACTGTGATGCGGTGAATGGGGTGTGAGGAAGGGGGTGGCTCTTACGTGGGGATTAAAGAGAGAAATGAGCTCCCCCACCATTTTGGTGAGAAGAAATAAAAATAATCAAAACAATTCTGCCTTTCAGAATTTGACTTGAGCCCCTCTTTCCACACAACCCATACATCGATCCACCAGTTATCTCAGTCGGTAGAATAAAGAAAACAAAATGCTCCAAAAATAATATATATAAAACTCAATCCCCTAAAGTCTCAAATTACGTCATCCATTTGTACCCTGAAGACGGGATATTGAACCAGAGTGAAACACAGCTTTATGTATAATACAACAAATATATTTCATAAAATACACACAGAGTTAATAAAAAATAAGAATAATTTAAGTATACTATTTGGCCATGCTGTCCAGGCAGCTGAGACGCAAACCAATAAAATATGCGGCAGATTTCCACCTTACAATCAAATCAAAGAAACCTCGTCTTATCCTCTCGATAAGATGGCTGTATTAATTATTATTTTTTTTTAAACAAATAAGCACCTAATTTAGTTGAAACAAAGAATAAAGTTAATTTGAATATTTACTGAATTTAATTTTTCTAAAATTCCCTTTTAAACATAGAAGATGTTTTACTATATGAGATTCTCTACTAAATATAAACAATACTGGGCAAATTTCAATACTCTTGAGGAATGGAAAGCGTTAACAAATTCTTCTAAAGGATGATTTCCCACATGAAAACAATCACGTGGATTGAACCCTGGTTACGCGAGCGACGACACATTCGATTACGTAAAAACATGATGACGATCTTGAATTTTCCCGACTTCTTGCGTAGACTTGAACTGGCGCGTGGGCTTGGCGCCATCCCTTCATCCGGCTGTAACGGGGGTCCATCGAATCATCGGATCTGTTGTGCTGGATGCCAGCACCATAGCGTTTCGGTTGGGGGGGTGACTTCTCTCGTCGTTCGGCGCGAGTTTACTCCACGATATTTCCATAGCATCTTAACCTCACATTACTCGTGACGGCCCAACATCGTCAATCTTTCATGGGATTGACTTCAAATTATAAAATGATATTGCAGAAGTTCTTTTGTATCACGAGAACTCAAAATGGTGGAGGTTGTGTATATTTAATAAAGTAAAAATGAAAGATGAAAATGGAAATAATAATCAAAGAAAAAAAAGGATTCCTGTAGAATGAATAACGCAAATCAGTAACGGAGTTCAGATTTCTGTGAGTAGCTAAATACGGGTAATAGGATTTATGACTTACATCGAATGATGAATCCTTTTATTTTAGCGTGCAGTATGTATCCAGTGGATACATCGACGCTCCGGGCCCGCCATCTTGCCTCCCTCGTCAACGGCTCAAGACCAAAAGGTCCTTGGAGAATTAATATTGCCAGCGCTCGTAAGCTATTGACAGAAAAAAATAGGTACTGTGTTCGAATAAATTTACAGTACTTGTCTAGTGCGCATTCGCACTGTGACTCCTAGTTATAATGTCACAACACATTAAATGAAAAACTGAGATTCATGAAATATGAGATAGTCACCCCATCAAAATAGACATTATTTACTACAACCTAGTATAAATATTTACTTCCTTCGAAAAATAAAGTATTGAAAATGAATACCCGTACTTCAGCACTGGACTTGCCCAGTGAGGTATTTCATAGATTTAAAATTAAAATTTTAAGTATACATGTTATTTTTAAATCAAATGGACGTTTAAAATAAATATAAATACATTTAAATAGATACTTCGTACATAAATAAACAAAACGTTATCAAATAAATGACAATAAATGAAACTAATGTCAAGCGGGGAATTAGTGAATCTTTTTCATATTTGGAGTCGATTTTATAGAATTTTTTTTCATTTGACCTTCGAGAAAATTGAGTGAAATGTTGATTATTTCCCCCAGAAATTACCACAAATTGTTATGAAATATCATTTTATTTAGTCTATTTATACAATCTATAAAGAAAACAAAAACAAAAACCGAGTCTTAATAAGAATTTTTTAAATATGTGCGTAGATTTTCACGGTCGTTGATGATTCTCTTGTATTGTTTTTTGGGATTATCCGTGTTATGTTTTCTCTCCTCTCCGACGTTTCGGCTACCGTTGCAGGCGCCATCTTCAGGGTGAAGTATGTGTGATGTAAAATGTGGTGTGTATGTACTTGGAGTGTGTGAATGTGGTGTGCTTATGTCGGAGAGGAGAGAAAACATAACACGGATAATCCCAAAAAACAACACAAAGAGAAGAATTTTTAAATTCTACTCAATACTAAAATTTTTGATGTCGGATTCCAAAATCATATTTCACATTTGACTCAAAACATGATGTAGATTCACCAGTTTTTGGATTGTACTACTAATTTTACTCCATGGTAACAAGTTATTAAAAAAACTCTATATATTCTTATATTTTCCTTATGAGCTGAGTTTTCCGTAAATATTACGTTATAAAGAAAAGCGTATATCGGAGTTTACCGGAAACACATTTTGACGCCAGGAAGTGCGAATTGCTGTAACGACGTCCTGTGTGGACTTTGTGAAAGGTAAACACGAATGTGAAGGCTCCTGTGAATACAGGAAGAAGGCTGTATTGAGCGAATAGCCAATGAGTACAATTTCACGAAAAAAAATAAGTAAGCAGAATTATACATCCACGTGGATACATTTAGAAGATATTCAATATAATTATATTTATAAAGACTTCTTTTACTACTTCATTTTTTCTTCCCTGCGTCTTAGAGGTCTGTTGCTGATTGTCCATTGACATTTAACGTCAAAGCTACGGGACGCAGACGTAAATTGGGAAGACGCAACTCGGGTAACTAACTAAGCTTGGAGGCAGTGTTATTGGTAGCGGATATGATATGATGATGAAGTCTTCTTATACTACTTTTACTTGTACGCACATATTGGTGAATAGTGTACTGCAAGTGTATACAAAATGCAGCATTTTTTTATTTTTTATTTGGTTACTTTATACAAACAAAATAAGTTTACCAAAATGTTCAACTTCTTAATTTTTAAAATTTTAAGAGTTTACTTATCAGTTATGTAGTGATGAATTAATTTTTATAATGATTCGTAATGACAGCAATTCAGAAATTATTTAGCCATCGTTGAAATTGTTTCATCCTCCACAGTCTAGTAAATACAAAAGGTTTTTAATTTATTTTGAAAAATTTAAAAATTATATCATTGTGATAATTCATATTTAAATCCAAAGACAATAAATTGTGGTACATGATAAATCCCTAGTTGAAGGTATAAGCGTATAAAACAGGATTTAGAAAATTACATTTTTGGAGATTTTAACTATTCAATATTTACTTTTTTTTTTTCCAGTGACTATCATTACTATAGATAAATCGTTTTAAAAGAAGGCTTTATGTAGAAAGTCACCACTTCTCAATTTTTCGTTTACCTTTTATTGCTTTGAATCGGGGATAATTGTCAATGATGTTTTCCAAATATTTATCTTTTATATTACAACATTATCCTCTGAAATACAATAAATGCAACCTCCTCAATACAAACATATTTATATTGATTCTTCTAAGAAATGACAAAACATACTTATTACAGGCGTAAATTTCCCTTTATTGTGTCTTCCATGTCCAATATAACCTGAACCGGAGACAAACCACCCCTTTCCAATCCATCCCTCTTCCCTCCCATTCCTTCCTATCGCCACCCATCCCATCCTATCTCCGCCCCATTCCATCTTGTCTCCACCCCATCCCACCCCCTCCCTTTCCCAATCCGATTCCTGAATGTTCCTAACTATTGAACCATTTCCGCGCGCCAATTTGAATGCCTCAGAAACAGGAAGCCGAGCGATTCGCGGGGATTTCCCCTCATTATGACTGAAACTAAATTGTTATTTTTAATCATTAATCATGGCGCTGAATTTCAGGATTTCAGCTTTCAGATTACATTTTCAATGATTTGATAATTGAAAATGACACGTTATTATCTTTATGACTAATTATTGTTTCTTCGTTGATTAAACATTCATAATTTTTAGTAAACATATAACATATAAACTATGATTAAATTTTACTTAATTTGTTATGAAACTGTGATTTTGAAACGGAGAGCCTTTTAACGCAAAAATATTAATATTTGTTCATCAAAATACTAAGATCTTTTGTATATATAAATATTTTAGTTTTTTTCCGTACTATAGTTATATTTTATAATCGTCATTATTAATATTCACTCTCTATATGGGGCATATGGAGTCCAAAACTACCTCCCCCAGCAATTGACCGCCTTTTCTTTGTCACCCCATGAATTTTATTTTATGATATAAGTACAATGGTGCATGGGGTATTGCACAGGTACACTAAGTGCAGCGATTCTTGATCATTTTATTACACGAAGGTAAGATGATCAATCATACGCTTCAGTACCAGTCCAAGGTATCACACATGAAATATATATAAATAAATATATCATATTGACCCCCTGGTACGGGAATCGAACCCGTGACCGCGTGCGCGGTAGCCAAATGCGTTACTACTATGCTACGAGGCGGACATGAAAATATATAATCACGTTTCAAAACTTTAAATGTAAAAATTACGTATTAAGCCGTTTAAAAACTGTTTTAATTAGATATTATTGATATCTCAACAGAGACAGAGAAGCTCTGGAAACGAATGTGGGTTATCTAGGCGTTTACAGGGCTTATGACCTGTCATTGGCTGGGTTAAGTGGCCACTTGACGTAATTTACAACATTCCCCATTCCGCCTGTCATCTGACAACCATGTATGACAAATTTTTGAAACTTGTATATATATCTAAGATGTAAAGAACAATCCGCTTGCGAGTTGTTATTTCGACAGATTTCGAATATTTTTAATATTCTTTCTCTATAGTGACATCTATTGAGAATATTGTTCAAGTATTTTTTTTGGGCGATCTACATTATTGGTGTAAGTAAGGTGTATGTGTGTGTAAGTACAACCATGTATGACAAAAATTTGTCATACATGGTTGTCAGATGACAGGCGGAATGGGGAATGTTGTAATTACGTCAAGTGGCCACTTAACCCAGCCAATGACAGGTCATAAGCCCTGTAAACGCCTAGATAACCCACATTCGTTTCCAGAGCTTCTCTGTCTCTGTTGAGATATCAATAATATCTGATATCAGCCCAGCATGGGTATAATCCAGTAATTTGTCTACAAGTATTTGTATTCATTCAAAATGTTGTTCAATTATATTTGGTTTTTAGATATATGAGAAAAATCTGTGCAATTAAATCATAATAAATTAAGATAGGGTTGTTACAAAACGATGCTAAAATTATATTTTGATAAATAGGAATTAAAATGAGCTAAAACCTCAATCGGTTTTAATTATTTTTATGTAAAGACTCGTTTTTAAAATATCAAAGTAATCGTCGTTCTTAAACTCGTTTTTAAAATATCAAAACAATCACAGTTGAAATTGTTTGTCCGAGCTCAAGCGAAGGTACTCGTAGATTAAATATGGAAATCTTAACGATAAAAATATCAATAAACGACTTTTAGCATATTGCCCTCTGACCTTGACCCGGCGCTATCAATATGAGGTCCATAAATCATTTTATATGAAAAACGGTTGGAAACTTTTGACCTCTGGAATGTACGTAGTAAGTATATTAATATAATGATATCATTATCCACGTTATCACGAAACCGAAAGTGTTAGTAGTAATAATAATAATAATAATTGGGATAACTTGTAAAGCGCCATTCTTATGAAAAAATCACCTCAAGGGCGCAGTATTTTGTACTTGTAAATACGGCGGCCTCCGTAGCGTAATGGCTAAGACGCTGGACCTAGGACACAGAGTTTTCCGGGTACAATTCAATGAACAAAATTTTAAAAACGTTATTTATATTATCACCATAAACTTTGTAAATCTTTGTAAACTTTTTAAAAATAAAATTAAAATCACTTTGTTTTTTTATTCACTCTTCTATAGAAATCAAGAAATCTGTAAAGGAAAAGCAGAACATAATTAATAAACAAATAAATTAAAGTAATTGTCCCATTTTTAACGTATTTCCCCTCCACAAGAATCCCCCCAAAACTCTCTACCCCTATCCATGGCTCAGCCCCTCCCCCAATCCATAGTTATATGTATTTTTATTGTTAGTTTTGTATTAGATCTGATGATGGTACGGTGGTACCGAAACTAGTTAGTAATAACTCAATTAAAAAGTGAATCAAAAAACAAAGTGATTTTTAATTTATTTTTAAACAATTTTTAAAAACTTATTATCCACCACATACCTACATACAAGGCATGCCAGTATGCCACTAGCAAAATTTCTAGGTGTTAATAAAAGTTAAATCAGACTTAAAACAATGTTTCATTGCCGAAATTGCACATGATCACGATATGGTTAAAAACGACCGCTTTAAATTGTAGCAGAAATGTGTTTTACGCCAATATGTACATATTTTATGGCGAATTTCTGCGATTTATTCAAACGAGGGTCATCCGCTCGTTGCACACATGTTTCGCTGAGGAAATTATGCAAATTGGACAAACAATCGCTGGAATTTTATTCCTATCCTCGGACTTATACCCCCATTCCAATACTAGTTTACACCCTAACTCACCAGTACAAGTTACACTTAAGTACATCGACATTATGCAGAGGTTTTGCGATATATAAAATAAAAAACTAATAACTTATCATTTTTCTTAAATACTTTTGTCTTCTGTTTTTACAATTTTTTTTTTTTTGTGTGATTTTATTTATTTATTTTTTATTTATTTATTTACAAAACCAACACAGTCGTTACAAGTGTAATAATATCAGATCTGGAACATTTGCTTGCATGACCAATAACGGGTTTTGAATAAATAACAATTAAGTATATACACATATACATAGTGCCTAAGTAATATAAAAGGGATGGGAAAAGAGGGGATGAGGAAGAATAGGAGGATAATAAAGAAAAAAATATTGGGGATTTTTTTTTTTGATATGTCGTTAAGTGTAATTTTCAGTGTGTATGTCTTTAATGCTATGCACTCGTATACAATTGATTTTTTAAATTTTTTTTTTGCCCATTTAGAAACCGATAGCGCTGATCGGAGTTTTTCCATTTATCTTTGTATGTAGGAACATAAAATATACCACTGCACCATAATTATTCAGTTTATCTACGATATTTATTATGTTATATGCCTATGTATCTAGATATTTAAGAAGCTCTAAATTGTACAACGTTGTTATACGTTTGTAAATAAATAAATAAAATTAATAAATAAATATTAAATATGCATTCTTCAAAATAGAAATACCTACCTATTTGGTTTCTGAAAGAAAAAAATATAATTTTTCAATGTTCGTAAGTTTTTACGGCCTTACAGGATACGTTTTTTGGTTTATTGGTTTGTGGGCTGAATCGGCCCTGAAGACGGACGCTGCAATGTGCTCCGAAACGTCCCTTCTCTGAAATTCTCGTTCCAAGGGTAGATGCGTTTAAATTATCAGACTATTTTCGTTGTTCTAGACCTTTTTTATGTTGGGTATTGCCAAAACAGAGTTTTTCGCGTTCGGAACTAACGGCGGAGTTACAGGCAATATAAATAGGATATGAAATTGGTATTCAAATCCGACCATGACTATAAAACCGCCAGAACCAATCTCAACTTATCATTTTTCATTTGTATAAAGGCGCAGAAAACTATGGCACTGCCAGTGGTGGAATCGATGCCAAATAGAGATGAGAACAATGCATTTATTTATTCTCAAAAAGCCATTTATTTTCAAAAATATATTATTTATATTATTATAATAACCATTGATATTTAAATATAAAAAGTATATAAATATATATATATATATTTTTTTATTGAAATTAAAATTTTTTACAAAACATAATATACCTAAACATATTGTTGGCAATATACAAAAATTCAGACATAACGTTTTCTACCTCTCTAATAAAGTGGATACTTGTGTTTAGAGAGGGAGTTCGTTTTACAATTTTGAATTTTTAATATTTTATTAATTGAATAAATAGGTTTTGCGCATTAATTTTTAAAAATATGATTGAAGTATATCAAATTTTTTAAAATGATTATAATACTACATACAATACAATACAAAATTTTGTACTTGTACTCTTGAAAAAGAGACACGTGTTGCCTCGGAGCCAGTCAGGAGTTTGATTAATAAAAAGTAGTTAAGTAAAACGAAGTGTTTTACTTAAATAGTTTTTTTTTTTTTTCGTTGTTTTCGTTTTCGTTTCGTGTTTCACCATGGCACCGTGAAACTTAAGGGTAATTATTCATGATATTCTGAGAAAAAATCGCATTTTTCATTTTTAAGTAATTAGAATTGCTTTAGATGCGTGATTAATTTTTTTTGGATTATTATGCCGTATTAATAATAATCCAAAAAAACATTGTCTGTATTTTGAAGGCCGTGAAAACATTCGAACCTAGAATTGCTTTGTCTAAAATTTTATTACGATTATTCTCCAAATACCAAGTTATGCGCTGTCATCCTGAAACACGGTGTATAAAAATTAAAGGATCTGTATACATAGATTAGGTACCTTTCTTAATCACGGCTCTGCAATTTCTTCATCCGTATATTATTTATATGATAATTGTGTAAATGAAATCATTATTTATTATCGATCTAATACCAGAATTATACTTTACATTTTTGCTTTTCGATTTTAGCTAAACAACTAGGTTTTTTGTACCTAAAATACAGTTTTTTTTTTATTTATAAATTTCTATAAATTTTTCTGTAATAACTGGTTATAAATTAAACGGTTTGAATAATTTAAACGAACCAGTTATACCCATCCCTAACCCAAAGTCAAGAAAGCTTGGTGCGAGGCATCAATAACTCGTGAATTGTACTTTTATTATGCTGTCGTACACACTCCAAGGCGCCGTATTACGTCACAGCTTTTTTCATAAACCCTTCATTATTATTTCCACTTTGTGGCGGAAAACCCAAGAATATCTCCATTGTGTATTTACTTTTGGCGTGTGTAAAAATGCCAAAACAACCTAAATCTAAGCTACCAGAATAATAAGAATTGTTTGAAATTCCGTTTCAGCAGTAGTCTGAAAAATCGACAACTGAAAGGCAAATTTAAAAAAAAATGTATTATTAATAGTGTGTTAACTTATGTTGAGGATGGGATTGCGAACCTTCCGTGCAGTTCCAGAGTCCTCAGGGACTCTCTTTCAGCTGTGCATAGAGGAAAAATAACAAAAACTATTTTCTTAGACTTAAAAAAATCTCACATTTGCTGTCATAATATAAAGGTAGTAAGTAAATGGCGTAAGATTAATGACAATTTGTAAAAACCTATGCGATATGCTCTAAGTAAGGACAATATATTACGAAACTTAATATACCCACTTTATTTAATAATTTTAATAAGATCCACAATAAAATCTATCTAAGCTTCGCTGCTTATGATCATTATCAACACATACCATATCCGCTCCCTATGTGGAGCATATGATTTCCACAAACTACCTCCAGGCCAGGACGTCCACTGTTGACAATTCGCCAGAAGTTTGCGTCAGAGCTGCGGGACGGTGGACTTGACTTTGGAGGATGCACGGGAGCTGGCGGCCGATCACTGCTAAAACTCCAATTTAAAATCTACTTAAGAAATCAAGTTTAAATAAATATTACCGAAAAAAATTACCATGCCCGCAATTGTACAGCATAAATTGTGATTTGTGGTGACCTTTAATAAAATATATCGTTCCGCCAACCGCTGGGTATGGGTAAGTAGTGTATTTCTTGAAATGAATTAGGGTCGCCGTGAAGCAGAAACGGCAAATGGGACGGTTATAACAAAACCTGAGGGCGAATGATAAGACGGAAGGAAAGGGATAATCCTGTAAGAACATCCTGATACCCACGTGTCCTACTTATTACTGATGGAAAAATATTCAAGTTTCCTTTTTAGAAATAAAAAAATACACGGAATAAATATTTTTTATTATTATTATTACATTATTGAAAAAACAATACTTCACGTGTTAAAACATTTTGAAGTCTGGATACGAAAATTTTCAAATTTTAAAATCATCCTCAGTTGAAAAGTTGTTTCAATTTCTAACAAGGTAAGTCCGAAAAAAGAAATTGCCACTCGTGAGATAACGAAATTTCAATAATGAATTCTTCTTCTTTCGCCACGTTCGCTCCTATGTGGAGCATGTGGACATCGCTAGATCCCTCCAGGAGACCTTATCGCCAGCCAGCTCTCTCGCCTCACACGTCAGGCCCGCATGCATCAGCTCCGCCGAGTACATCGGTAGGATGGTCATCGACGGTCTGCCAGGAAGGCGGGATACTCCAATCGTAAAGAAAGCTCGGGTTCAGGGTCTCCCGAGGCATCCGGAGTACATGCCCAAGCCAGGTCTACCGCCACATCTTCACGACTCCAGTTATTGGAGGTTGCTGCGTCCGTTCCTAAACTTCAGCGTTGGTTATGAAGTCAACCCCGCCTAATGCCTAATATCCTTCTCAGACTCTTGTTCTCAAAATTCAACAAGCGAGGATTTACATCCATAAATCCATAAATAAGAAAACTTCAGATTTAATTTAATCGTCTAAGGTTGATATTTCCGTAAAACCGGCCCTGCAGTTAAAGGTTTAAAGGAAATGTTACATACGCCAGAATGCTTCTTACCGAAAGAATGTACGTTCTATTAAGATAGTATAAAGTAATCGGAAATTAATAACTCAGCGAGATGTCAATAGTTAGACGTTGGCAATCTGACAACTGACATTTGCTGATTACAAAACCTTCGGGATAAAAGGATGTCATTAAAATAATTAATCCTTTTTACTACAGATGAAAAAAAAACTGGAAAATTAATAATTCGTTTGATAATCCAATCGCAGCTAAATTTCAGAAATAAAGAGCCAAAATATTTTATGTATCCTTTTGATAATACAGCTACAATTTTTTTTAAATGTAAATTCACAAAAAAGTATGCAAATATTTATTGAATGTTGGCAAAATATTAATTTATTTTATTATAAAATATAAAGCATTATATTTCCGGAAGCGTAAGACTGATCATCTTACCTTCATGTAATTTAAATGATCAATATAACCTGCACTTGGTGACCCGATGCAGTGCTCTATGCACCGCACCTATCGCACCCGATGGTGCATGGCGCACTGCATCGGGACCTACACCAAGTACAGTGTGTCTTGATCACATGAAGGTAAGATGATCAGTGATCAGTCATAAGCTTCATTACCAGTCCAAGGTAGCACACATGAAATATTAATATGAAAATAACATGTAAATAAATATTTCATGTTGACATCGAACCCGAGACCTAACGTAAGGCAGTCAAATGCGCTACCTCTATGCCCCTACCTCCCTGATATTCATGTTATAATATTGAAATATCATATTTATTTACATATATTTTTTATGTTAACATTTCATGTGTTATGGATCATCTTACCTTAATGTAATAAAATGCTCAATATACACTGCACTTGGTGTACCAATGCAGTGCCCTATGCACCATTGGGTGCGGATAGGGGAAAGTAGTAGTAGTAGTATTTATATATGTGGCCATAATGAAATAAGTCTGTCTTCCGAAAGCTGATGTTTGTCTATTTTATAAGGCCGATAATCGAAAACAATTCAATATACTAAGGCGTTTTTAGGATAAAATATTTTAAGGTCTAATGTGTTTTCATTATAAATTGTGGACCTAATATTGCTCTATCCGATTTTATATTATCAATCTAAACGAGCCCGCATAGTGCTGTAGGTTTGATCATACTGTCAATGAGGGAAATTCTTCCCTAAGAGTACTCCATATTGGAGTCTTGAGATGAAAAACCTTCTGATTTCCCCACAATTTCCCATCTAAACCTTTGCTTTTCACCGGCTTGCAGAAGCGGATCAGCTTCATTTTTATTTTAAAAAGATCATATTATCGTTTTAGACATTGTGAAATAAAACTCTTACTAAAGGCAGGGATGAATCGAAAATAATAACTTTTCAGATGAAACAAAATAACATCTGAATGTTTGGAAGCATTATTAAAATTATTGGATGTAATCTGTAATATTATGGCACAGATGTTTTGAAAAAAACTTTGAAAGTCTTTGGAAAATAGACCTTTTTAGGGTCTTTATTTTTAAATATCTCGCGATTGACTTTATGTAGATGTACATACAATACATACATATATTAAAATAGTATAAATTATTTTGAAAGAACATTCTTTAGGCGCCATAGAGTTAAACGCGCATAATATATAACTCTCTTTAGGTAAAAACTCTGACATCTGACATTAAATTTGTGCTTTTAGTAACGCATCGATATTTTTGGCGTGCATAAATCGAGAGAAGATCTTTTTTTTTGCCTCTTTTTTGAAAATGTAACATTTTAACAAAAATATAAATGTATCATAAAAATACAACAACAAAAGTTACAGAAAATTTTAAAAAGTTTACAAAATATAAAAATACAAAAAAAGATAGAGATACGAAAAATATATACATTGCTCAAATCGTTACATCAAATTATGGTTAATCAATATAAAGAAAAGAAATCAATATAAATCAGTTCTAAAATACTAAAAGAAGGATTAAGCAACAAAAAAAATTAAGTGTCGCTTAAATTAGTGAGATCACTTAAATAAAATAAAAAGTTAAAAGCTTTCCAGATTCAGTTTTTCTCTGCCGCCTGTTTGCCTGTTGAGGTGTTTAAAAAAATGTAATTAGAAAAAAAAAATATAATTATATAATTAATGCATTTTTCTTGGGGCACAACTCCGCCTCTGTAAAAAAACCAATTGACAGTTCACAATATTATTTCTGTATGAAAATCTTCGCCAGAGGCGGAGTCGAGGATAATTGGAACCCTTCGTGACCAGAATTGTGCAGAGCCGGTTGTTGTCATATTTCATGTATGGCCTAGTAATAATTCCGAGAAACGCTACCAATATCACATATCGCCTTTACTACTTAGCGTTCACTACATAACACCCTACAAGATCACAGAGAGAAATCATTTCACCAATAATCACGTATTAGTGTAAAGAAATAAATATTGTGGTTAGTGCGTAGTAAAATATTCCGTTATCAAGGTTTATTTCATACGCAAATAAATTATATGAAAAATGACTTTTTTTGTAATTAAAAAAGCAATTTTGAACATGTTTATTCCGGCTGAAAGAGTGAAGTGAACGTCTGACCACGTCTGACGCCACTCTATGCGTAGAGAGAGATAGAAGCGTTTCATTTTGAACCTGCTTTCTTTTTCTTTCAAACTCATATTATCGCCAACACAAATAAATGACATTTCTAAAATTATGAATAAAAAAGTTTTTAAATTAACCGAATTAATTTTTTAAAATAAGAATTGTTCCAAATAGCATATTTTTCATTAGAGATACAGTCTATTATTTAATATAAGAAGTAAAATCCTTCCTTGATGTCTAAGTCTTCGAAAAATAGTTGCAGAGAAGTGGCATTCCATACATGAAAAATACTACCTTGCCTAGTGAAAGATAGTGACCTACTCACTACGTCATCAATAGGCATCTACGTCATCCCTAGACTTCTACGTTACACGTTTCGTGTATTGGCCTAAGTGCTGGAGTCTTTAAACGGTGGAATTCGATAAGTGGTATTATGAAATTAACCCAGGAAACGTATACTTTTAGAAAATTTGTATGGAAACGCCAGTTCCAGTGAATGAGGGAATCCACTGTTTTCTAAAGTAATTTTTTTCTATAAACTTACTATTTAACCAAACAAAAAATATATATTTAATATTTTTTTATAAGTTATTGATGAAGATACGATTTTTTAAAGTTGCACATTTCAAATACCGCGCTAAATACCACTATGTACTAACTGCATCATTTTTGCAGGAGTGACGTCATAAAAACGGGTTGTGTAAGGCCATGGTATTTCTCCAGCCAGTAAACAAAACTGTCAAAAATCTATGCAAACTGACGCGGGAAGCACAGATAAAATATACCGTCGACTCAACTGTCATATACTGTTAACAGCTGTTCTAGGGAGACTGAATGGCGGCCATCTTTTTTGCAATAGAAGCTTGTATGTAGATTGTATTCCATATTAAAATGCCATGGAACGCGGCTACGGGGGTTTAAAAACGGAAACCGGAAACACTACACATAGATACAAGGAGCGACGTCATTGTTTAAGGTTTTGAAATGAATGCTATTTTCAACATTTTTGATTAATTTTTGCGTGCGTTTTTGGGATATTTCATCCCACTTCAAATTTTTCAATATTCGCGTCTACACGAAAGCATTTTTAAAATTTAATTCCGGGTAGCAGTGGATTTCCTCATTCTTGTTTGACGTTTCAAACAGTTTGAAAGCTGTCGTTCTAATCGAGCTATATGCAATAGATCGAAGATGTTAAACTATAATAATAAAAATATGTAGGGAAACAAAACTGAGATAGATGACGTTTATATTTTTTAAAAGAAAATGAATCATAACGCAAAAGAAATTACACAGAAATTAAGATAGTAAAAAAATAAATTAAATGTCGCATAAAGTGACGGCGTTTTCTATCAACTTTCAATGTATGCAGCGCCGTCAAACTAATTTTAAATGTGTTTTAGTTAAATTTCGAACCACGGTCTTCGGAGAAATCATTTATCTCTTGTCTGTCATATTATTTAATCGTATTGCATAGAAAAACCGGCTTTATGATTATCAAGTTGGTATTTTTGGTACAATTTTAGTGTTCCGCACTTGCAACAGATTATGTCATTGTTAAATGATCAGCCATTTTGACGTTCGTTTCCAAGATGGCGTCCGGCCTGCATTTCCCGCCCAAGGACGCGTTCCTGGTAAAATGGAAACCTCTCGAATCTTGTGGCGCAATGCACCTCACAGATTCGCAAACGAGGTGAGTGCCCGAGATCGATATTATATAACGTCTTTTCTGCTACCAGACCGCGCCATTTTGTGCCGAATGGTGCTTTGTTCCCGCCAATAATGCCACGTTTCATCACAGGGTGTTTAACTCAAAAGGGAATATAATAATAATAATAAACATTTATTCCAAACTTTAAAGTGGGGAGTGCAAGCCTTTAAAGAGAAATACTTTAAAGAATACTTAAAATCATATTTGCATTTTTCTACAGTTTGTAAAACTCAAATCATATTAACAACATTTTTGAATGTGTACAAATACTTGTGGACAAATTACTGTATTATACCCATGCTGGGCTAATATCACATATTATTGATATCCCAACAGAGACAGAGAAACTCTGGAAACGAATGTGGATTATCTGGTTAAAATTTAAAGCAAATAAAAATTGGAGAACATCTTCAGGCGTCTTCTAGTAAGTAATTAAGTTCGGATGAGCCTTACCTACACCAATAAAGATTGATTGCCAAAAAAGGCTTAACAATCTTCTCAACAGATGTCACCAGTGAGAAATTCACGTGTAATTTGATGGCAAACATAAAGATTTCTGCTAAAATGCTTAGCAATTTTCTCAATGGATGACAGAGAGTTCACATGTGAAGCATCGCGCCATTTTACTGTATATTGGCAGATATGGATATCAAATACTAAGTGAAATGGGGAATGTTGTAATACATCAAGTGGCCACTTAACTCAGCCAATGACAGGTCATAAGCCCTGTAAACGCCTAGATATCCCATATTCCCTTCCAAGTTTCTCGTCTCTGTTGAGATGTCAAATTGTAATGAACGCTAGTTCAATATATTCAAGATTCAAAAATTGGTCATATATATGGTTATCAGATGATGGGCGAAATGGGGAATATTGTATCCCACGGAGGTTATATGAAATGTTTATTAAAACACGTTATTCCAATAATTATTCATACTTTTATAAGTTCTTATGATAATCTCAAATATTTCCATTTCGAACTGCTTCATAAATGCTTTACTTCAACGTTTATATTTTAAAAAACATTAACTTGTCACAAACGTCTAGTCTAACCATTCAATAATCCATGGCATTTTTCGCTTTATAACGGGACAGTTTGTAAACTGCACCAGAATCTGTACAGTTTACTGGCCCTGTAAAGGGCACTTTAGAGTGCAGCATCCTGTATACAAATATACATACCTATAGAGAATGATGCAGTTCTAAGCCAAGTGGAAGGGTTGCTACGGGGAAAAGTATGCAAATGATCAGATCATATCGGTTCGTTGATTCTAGATTTCCTTGTTGGTAAAAACATAATACTTAAAAGAAGATAAGTAACTATAATAATAAATTCAAAAATGTTTGAATGTGTAGTAATACTTATTGACCAATTACTGACTTATACCCGTCGGCTAGGCTATATTATCTATTATTATTGATACCTCAATTGATACAGAAGCTTCTAGACATGAAGAGTTTGGACTGTATATCTAGGCTTTTACATGCTTATTGACTTGTCATTGACCTCATTCCCTTAATACATTATATCCAATTCCACCCATCAATCTTATTTATCAAATTCTTGGAAACCTAATTTTTTTTTGTGAAAATTTTTTATACACAATACACAAATAAATATATTAAAATAAAACAAAAATTCCACAAAGCCATAACTTCTTCGTTCTAGTCAAGTATAAAATTTCTAAAATTGAATATAAATGAAAAATAGAGTTAAAATAAAAAAGATAGAGATAAAAATAGTTTTCGTACCTAAGATATAAATCAATATCTACTACTACTACTACTCTCCCTTATCCGCACCCAAGTAGGTGCTTAGGGCACTGCATTGTTTTTGAATAATTACCAAGTAAATCACTATCTATACACATATAAAAATTTTAAAATTAAATTTGCCAGCAGTCACTAGGGTTCTTCCCGATAACACGAATTTAAAAAATCCAAGCCGCCCACCTTAAATACGTATAAAATATTTCAAGTATATTTTTACATTCCAACGATATAAAACCACAATACTCAAAAATGTTGTTTTCATTTATAAATTAATGTTTTAAAAAACACGAAAATACGAATGATTTTTTAACGCCCGTTATTGGTTAATGACGTCATAACCCGTCACACCATGGAAAGGCGTGAAATTCATTACGAATGAGCGCCTATATTGTGTGATGTCACACCGCATGCGCGCCAAATGAAGGATTTTGCGAGCGATTTGAAAAAGCGCTATTTCAAACCGCGCTAAAAAATTCAAATGACATCGTAAAAAAATAATTCCCTTGATATTGTATTTTTCAAATCAATTTTTTTTAAAATAAAAAATAAAAAAATCGGGAAGAACCCAATTATGTGAGCCCAAGAAACTTCGTGAACAAGAATTTTCAGAGAAGTGACATTTCCATACTTGAAAAATACTACCGTGTCTGAGGTGTCTATTTACCCACTACGTCACTTACTACGTCATCAATAGGCATCTTCTTCATCACTAGACACCTAACGTCCACACGTTTTCGTGTAATTGGCCAGAAGTGCAAGAGTCCCTAAAACCGTGAAATTTGATAATAAGTTGGTGTTATGAAACTCTAGGAAGCGTAAATTTATTAGAACAATTGTAATTTAAACGCTCTCTTCTAGTGAAGTTCCTTGTTTGAAGCCAAGAAATTAATTATGTTTAACAGAAGTATTCTTTTAACATTGAACTGCGCGTTGGAAATTGATTAGCATTGTCTTTTGACGAGTCTTGCATGAAATAGAAATACCCACGTGAAAACTATTTAACTGAAATTCTACTAAAAAAATAATGCCGCGCCGGCGAGTCTAGCTTACTAGAGCAGGTATCACGTTCAGTTTAGTGTATTTCTGGAATAGCAGTCATTTGAAATAATAAATAAATAATAATTACGATGTAAATTTATCAATTATTATTTCATCATTGCACTTTCTGCTTCAATTTCGGCATACGTGGCACCTATCAAATAGTTTTGATGGATGTCTCCACTATAGTACATATAAATAAATAAACAAATAAATTGTATTTAATTTTTTGGTATTTGTATGAGATATGCGTGTACAGGGTAATTTTGGCTTTTTTTGTTAACCTGCAGCATTTTTGTTATCGGAATTATTAAACTTTTTCGAATAATTGGCAAATAAGGTGCATTTTTTATTATAATTTAAATATTAGGAACAAAAAAAAATTTTTTTTTTAAATTAAAAGCTAACTGAAATTATTAATTTAAATTTAATGTTTTAGGTATATAGTAAAATTTTCACGTTGTCCAAGAATTTTTGTATTTTGCGCGAATATTAGGAAAGCTCATGATTTAAATATGTAAAAGTTAAATTTATAGTGATTTTAGTAATAAATAAAAATTCACACCAAAAAAAATCTCAAAAAAAAGTTTTAAAAAATCAGTAGCTCGAAAACTACAAAAAATTCGGCAAACATAAGTTACATGGAGTAACAAAAATTTTAATATTCAAGTAAATACACGTGCTTTTAATGTCTCTAATTAATGCAGGGAATGATTTAAGAATTAAACGAGAACATGATTGATTATATTTAAACACGTGTAAACAAAGACATCACCAGTTTGAATTGTCGTTAAAACAAACTTTTGACAAAAGCGTCGTTTCTTTGTTTCCTTAGCGTCGGGTTTGCGGACGTAGACGCTTGTGCGCGCGCTTGGGTGAAAATTTTTAAATATGACGAAGCTAACGTTCTATGCAAAATCTTGAAAAGGCAAAGGCTGAAAGAACCTTTTCAAAATTTTAACACTTGAAGAAGAATGTCTTGGAAAACTGAAATTGAATTTTTAACGTTAATATTTCATTAAACCTGGTAATCCAGAGTGTATTGAGATATTCGAACAAAATCCTTTTCAATTCTATGTTTAAAAAAAAACTTGCATATAATTATTGAAATGTAAATAAACTTTTGTTTTGTATACAATAGTATTAAATTGTTACCAAAACACAATTAAAATGAAATGCATGTATTTATATCCAACTTATTTTATTTAACCGCATGATTTGCTGTTTTTCTTCAACTTATTTAGCCGCATTTTGCTGTATTTCTACAACTTATTTAGCCGCATTTTGCTGTAAAATCTAACAATTTATTTAGCCGCATTTTGCTGTATTTCTTGAACTGATTAGCCGCAGGTTGCTGTATTGCTATAACTTATTTAGCCGCAGTTTTCTGTATTTCTACAACTTATTTCAAAGCGATGTTTGCTGAATTTCTACAAACTTATTTAGCCGCATTTTTGCTTGTATTTCTACAACTTATTTAGCCCGCATTTTGCTGTATTTCTACAATTTATTTAGCCTGCATTTTGTGTATTTCTATCTACTTATTTAGCCGCAGTTTGCTGTATTTCTAAAACTTATTTCAGCCGCAGTTTGCTGAATTTCTACAACTCATTGAGACCGCATTTTGCCTGTATTTCTACCAACTTATTCAGCCGCAGTTTGCTGAATTTTCTATAAAACAGATATTTTATTTTAAAAATTGCTTTAATATTTGACTCCCTCACTTTTATTCACAGTATGCTCCTTCATACTCTAAATTTCTACACTCGCAATATTGGCCCCGATGTCGGTAGATATGCAGATTCCTCCATGTTGGCAAGGATCTTGTCTCTCACACCGCATCTGTCTGATTACCACGAAGGTTCTGTAACAAAAATATACACAATATATATGTATTTATTGTTAGATTTATACATTATACAGTATACCTTACACTGAAATTAGTGTACCAATTAGTACGCTATGCTCACGGTATGCCTAAAACGCATGGAAGTTGGTAAGATTATAACATCAGCCCTGAAGATCGGCACGCCGAAACTTCGGCAATACAAAGCCCCATAAACACGATCAAATATAACCAAGAAATAAACATAATCTGATATTAAGCGAATACTCGCTATAATATGTAGCGTACTTTGTACCTAATGGGAACATAAAAGGGTTTAGATATTGAACTTAGTAATTCGTTTAGGGAACTACCAAATCAATACATTATTGCCTAGGTTAATTTATACATGTAGGTCTGTTCGTATCCTGATAACTATCTTCGACAAAAGACAGCATCGATTGTTTTACCTGCCAATATGCAGAACCAACCTGCCAATGGTTATGCCTGTTGGTAGAGCAATCTTGTTACTTAATCGCATCACCTCGGATGTCGACTTATTTCACGACAGTGGGTCTTCACTTTCTAACTTTTAATTTTTCTTTCTATACTTTTTTATATCATTATACTAACATAACTATCTATTCATGTATGATTTATTTATTGTATTGTATTTAGTATGATTGTATTTAGAATGAATTGGATTTTTTTTTTCGGTAATGTTCTAAAATAACTGAAAATAAATAAATAAATACATCAATTACCATTGCAGATTAACTATAAAACTGTAAAAAACTAACGCATAAACAAAAATAGAATATTTCATACTGACGTAGGAAAAGGAAATAAAAATAATAAAAAAATCGGATAAAGGAACAGTTAATTAAATTTCGGCCCAAATTTAAATATTTATTTAACCTACCCTTTAACATTAAAAACGAACCTTTTGAATTCAGGTATACATATTTTAAACCAGATTTGGGACTAAAAGCTTGTCCACAGTTCAATTAGTATAATTAAAGGGGGCACCTTTAAAGTAGAAAACATGTTTTTAGAATTTTTTTCACTAATACACTTTCACTAGAATCTCAATTGTTCTAAAATTAGTTATATGCCTTGGAAAAAGAATAACACTCGAATTTTTTTTTTTGGCGTTTATGCATCAACATTATATAGCTATCCGAGCTCTTGTTCATTGGTTAAATTGAAGCAAATCTAATATTAATTATCCGAATAATTACATTTTACTTCCCTTTACTTACTATCAATAATATATAATTTAATCATTGTAGATCATCATGATATTATCGGCGGCCTTTTGTAGGAAAATTTTTAATAATATGTTTTATTTAATGTTATTGATTAGATTAATTTTATATCAGCGTTTGATACTAAAAAAAATGTATTGTTTTTATTATATGTTAATTATTAAAATATGTACACTAGAAAAAGGAGGGCTTATAACAGTTGACCAATTTTTTACAAGGTAGGGTACATAAATACGTTTTAACCTAATAATATGTCTATTTAATAAATTATTCATTGGTTAATTTATTAACATACAAAAACGGCGTTTGGAATATATTACCTTAATTTATAAGTCCAATCGTCATCTCTACAGAGAGTTTTCACATGTGAAGCGGTGCGCCATTTCACTGTATTTATATATACAAGTGATGATAAATGTTCATATTATATATATCAAGTACTAGGCAACATGGGTGAATGTTATCGAATACATCAAGTGGCCACTGAACCCAGCCAATGACAGGTCATAAGTCCGTAAACACCTAGATATCCAAACTTCTCTTCTCAATGAGATGTTTGTTATTTAATACTGTTAGCCACTAATGGGTGAAATCTATTATAGTATTTTGTCACAATTCAAATGATGTTTGTAATTTTATTTTTTATTTAAAACAGTATTGACGTTAGCTTCCTGATTTTGTAAAAAACAATTTGAGACTTTATTTGTTATTTCAAAGTATCAAAAACGACTTCAAGGTTTCTTAAAACTATTGAAATATAATTATATCCATTTTGAAATCCTATGCGGAAAGATTTCGTATTCAAACCTTGAAAATTGAAACGCTTTGATAACATATAATATTGGAAATCAAAGGAATTCCTACCGATTCTAAAATAACCACATATGAGTTTACAAGTTAACCTTATTACAATCAGTCAACAACCTCGAACTGCTGGAATAACTTCCAGGTTATTATATCATTAGTTAGTTTTAATTATAGTTTCAAATATAAGAAACTCCAATCAAAAATAAGTTCAAATTTAGTTTGCTTAACTTTACCCTACCCTCCCTAGAATAAGGGGACTCGCATATTGTGTAAACCCACTATAGTCAAGTAAATAAAAGATTTCGATTGCGTTAACAGACAATTACAGTGAAAATGAATAACTTTAAATAATGTTGCTGTTTTTTGTAAAAGCATTTTTTCGTTTTGTCTTTTTATGGGGGTTGGATCTTCTGGAACGGAGTTCTGGTAACAACCCTAATGTATGGTAGTGAAGCGTGTGGTGATGGAAAAAGAAGGAAAAAGTATCACTGAATGCAGTTGAAATGCGATCTATTGTGGTAAGACTATTAATGATAGGTGTACAAAATGTCGAAATTACAGCAGAGTGCAAGGCTGAGATAAGCATTATCGACAAAATTAAGATAGGGTTTTACGATGGTTTGGTCATGTGGAGCGAATGAGTGATGAAAGACGGCTAAAAGAAGTTTAAATGCAAGTGTGCCTGGATGTAGAAGCCGCGTAAAGGCCGAGAAAGACATGGCATGACCAGTACGTCAAGTGCTTGAAAGTGGACATGTGAAAAGTCGGAATAATCGGCGTATGTGCATGAGAAGATGTATGAATGTAGAGGAAGCAAAGGAAGTCTGTCAGGACAGAGTGGTATGGCGTTTTTTCCTCTCTGCCTACCCCTACGGGGAAATGGCGTGATGGTTAGTCAGTTTAGTTAGTTAGGATCTTGAGAAATATCTTAATAAATTGTGTTTTATGCTGCCTCGTAGCATAGTATTATGCATTAGCTGCCGCGCATGTGGTCGCGGTTTCGTACTTTCCCGCCTGGAAAACTACCAACATGAAATATTCAATTACAATGTGATTTTCATATTAATATATCATTTGTGTACCTTTCGACTGGTAACTAATGCATTTGATCTGATCATCCTATCTTCGTGTAATAAAATTGATCACTTGGGTACCTATGCAGTGCCCTACGTACCATTAGGGGGCGGATAGGGAAATTAGTAGTAGTTAGTACTTATTTTTTACTCGAAAAACTGTTGTGTTTAAATAACGAGTTAAATATAATTTTTTAATTCAAACTTATTAACACCCACTATTACTATTCTAAAACAAAATGTAAATACCTTAGAAAATTTCATTTATTATGGAAGTTGGCAAGTTAAAGTTTATTCGCGCCGAAGTGTCACGTTTCCGAGCACGCGAACTTCATGTAGGAAAATGATAAAGTCACGAGTTTTTGTCCCAGAATATTAATGCATTTGGTATATATTGAAACTCTTAACGTCGTCGCGACCGCCGGGACGGTGTAAATAAACTCAAAAGCACAGCCTTCGTCGCTGAGAACACGCTCCGGCCCGGTTCAGGGGTCGTGTGATTTGAAGAAGAGAAAAGGTGGTAGCGCATTAATGGTAGCGACGATTTTCATGTTCAGAGAAATAATACTGATACATACTATTTTTTACATATTCTATTTTTTATTTTTACAGTCATACCTGACGTGTGTAAACTGATGTAGTGACAACTTTAGTAAAAAATGAGAACTTGGTTCTAGAGAATAACCACCTTGGCGCGATTTCAGCTTATTATATTGAGTTCTTGATAACAGAATAGCAGGTCGTCTTTTTATAGAATTATATGTCTAATAATTTTCCGAAAAAGTATAGGTTATAAAAATGTGCGCTAGGGTATGTAACTCCATTAAACGCCAGAAAATATGTACTTTTGGAGTATTTTTAGTTGAAATTATATTTATTCTGGTGGCACCTACTGAATGACGAGCACCTTGTCTGGGAATAAAGCCTCCAGTAGGCACCTCAGTAGGACATGTATTGTTTTTTTCTTTTAATGTATAACGTTGCAGCTTTAAATTTTTAAAAAAAATTAAAAATAAAAAAAAAACACTTGTTCAAGTTTCAATGAAATATTTGTCTGAATAATAAGTTAGACATGTATGAAAACTGTGTGTCATTTTAGCATATTGTATTTATATTTCATATCAATGTTTTATCAGTTGTTCATGTTAAAAATACAGAACCTTTCATTCATAAATTCAATGGCACGGGACATGGGAACGAATGCCAGATAAGGGTAGGTAGTTCAACCCTACCGAACGGATATGTTTGGCGATGTCCAATTTCAAAACCTGGTAAGTGTTTGATCATAAAATGTTCAGGGAAACAAAAAACACTATTTCTATTATTACTCTTCTTTATCCTCCCACAATGGTGCATAAAGGCAAGATGATCAGTCTTACGCTTCATCACGTATATCTGTTACGAAATATTTTTAAAACTTAATAACGTCGCGTTCTCTCCTATGTGGAGCATATGGACATTACTAAATCCGTCCACAAGACCCTATCGTCGGCCAATACTTTCGCCACCTCGCACGTCATTATATATATTTTGAAAAAATATGTTCTCCTTTGTGAGGTTTTGAAATATGACAGCCGCGATGGTTCATTTCACCCAATGCTAGATGGTTCAACCCACCCGGTGATTCAACTCACCCTGTGTTTAACCCTTTATTTACTGAATTAAGAAATACTCAATAAAACAAATTGAATTTATGGTATATATTTATTTTATATCCCTACAGAGATGGGGTTGACTTTTTTCAAACTCAGGAATACGGATATTCGAGCGTTTACAGGGCTTATGACCTGTAATTGGCTGGGTTAAGTGGCCACTTTATGTAGGTACTACAACATTCCCCATTCCGCTTATTAGCAAATATACACACCAGGTAACATTTTTGATTTTGTATTTATGCTACGATTCAAGAATCATCCACCAGCGAGTTGAACGCTCCATCTATGCATTGATATTGAGGTTAAGTATTTATTATCAAATAACTTTTTTGGTATATTGTATAAATGTGTATATACTGGTAAAAATAACGAGTTTAAAATTAAATTTTGGGCTATGTGAGAGAATAAAGAATGTGACAATAATTGTCTAGCTTCTGCTGTTTACCAGTTTACATTTTTCGACTACATAAGTGATGATGGCGATTAAAATAGTTAAGTAGGAAAATAAAATTTACTCAATTATTTTTATAATTTAATTAAGGAATTAAGTAAGGGTAGTATTAATAAAGAAGTCATTTTAGGCGAGTGAAAATTTAACGTTAAGGAGAATAAATGTAATTTTTCAAATATAGATCAGTGAAGTGCTTATCAAAAGAGGCTAAATTGGCAGTGCATAATGGAGTTCTGGTACCAACCCTTATGTATGGAAGCGAAAGCATGAGTTGGAAAAATAAGGATGAAAGTAAATGGAATGCAGTTGAAATGCGATCTCTCAGGCGAATGTGTGGTAAAACTATGTATGATAGGTGCACTAATGTGAAAATTAGAGCAGAATGCAAGGCTAAGATAAGCATTATCGACAAAAATTAAGAAAGGTCTTTTACGTTGGTTCGGCCATGTAGAGCGAATGGATGATGAAAGAACGGCTAAAAAAATATATGATGCAACTGTGCCTGGATGTAGAAGTCGAGGAAGGCCGAGAAAGACATGGCATGATCAAGTATAACAAGTGCTTGAAAGTGGGCATGTAAGAAGTCGAAATAATCAACGTGCGTGCATGAGAAGATGTATGAATGTGGAGGAAGCAAGAGAAGTGTGCCAGGACAGAGTGGTGTGGCGTTCTATCCTCTCTGCCTACCCCTTCGGGGAAATGGCGTGATGGTTAGTTAGTTAGTTAGATCAGTTTTTGGGTTGCACTATGAGTTTTATTACTCCATGTTGTATAGAGGGTTAAATCCCCCCACACCCTGGTGCAGATGCTACCCTTACAAAAAGTAGGCTTTGTTCGTTTTGCTACATAACACTAATTTTACAGAGATATCGTTCTGCGGGCGACAGACACAAATAATAGTGGAAAATTATGAACTCCAGACGAAAAAAAACTAGTTAGGTCGGGGGTATAAAAAGAACTGGTTTACGTGTCTCGTAATATGCGACATATACAAAAAAAGGTATTTTAAAATGTTAACTTTTTTTAGCACAGTAATTTCTATATTCACAGCTAAAAACTGTGCAGTTTATTGTGCAATTTGTCAACTGTCCCGTATAGAGCGAAAATTGTGTGGAATATTGAATAGTCCGCAAGACGTTTGGCTGACTTGACTTGATGTTTTTTATGTCAACGTTTAGGTAGATATTAATATTCTGAACGCTTTGAAAAACGTAGAAAACAAATAACACACATTTACATTATTAGCCATATTAACAATATTCTGTTTGCAAACATACGATAATAATAATTAATTAATAATCGCGCTTAAAAAATATAATACTGTTCAAGGATTGTTTTCACCTGAAACTAGGGATTTCTTGTGTGCCTTGAATGTAAACATACATTTTCATATTTCTTATTTTCATTTTTTATTTAGCGTAAAACAGCAAAAAAAACATATCTAGGGATTTTAACGGGTGGTGGCCCAGTGGGTAGCGTCGCGGTCTCTGAGTCCAGAGATCGTCGGTTCGAATCCCCACTTCAACACGACTCGATTCCTGTTTTCAAGCACAAGCCGCTCAGGTTTTATTGAAAATAGTATTTACAAATTGAAATATGTGCAAATATCATAAGATTGCATAGATTTCTTTTCCATTAAAAAAAAAAAAAAATTCTCAGGATCCGACTCCTATAAAAATACGAAATCACTAAAAGTGCTAAGTAAAATAAAAACACTTTTATACAGGGTGTAACAAAACTCGATGTACAAGCAGGAAACCAGTGAATCTATAACATATTTTGTCGATTTTGTAGAATCATTTTTTTTGATACTACTAATGAGAAAATTGAGTACGAAGTAGATTTTTTTTTCGACGTATTTTTGCAAATTGTTATCAAATATCATGTATTTACTCAAATTGATACTATCCATAAGGAAAGCAAAATAAAAAAACGCGTTTTAATAATAATTTGATTGAATAAAAATTACTTAATCTTCCATACTTATTAAAACTTTTGTGCGAAAAAACATTTTTTTTCAAGATCAGATCAAAAAGTCATATTGCACAATCGTCTCCAAATACGATGTAGATTCACTGGTTTCCTGCTTGTACATCGAGTTTTGTTACACCCTGTATAAAATTCAATTTACTGAGATGTATTTAATGCAATCTAAAAGAAAAATTTTGGTGTACTGTTTCACCGATTTAGGAATTTCTTCTCCTTATCAAAGCATTCGTATAACAGGAAAATGAATTCCAAAATAATAATTACAATTATTACTCAAATTTAAAATGTGTCTCCATTTACCGCAGGTTACTTTTAAAAACCTAATTTTTAAAGTGACGTAAAAAACATCCGTGCCACGTTTGAAGGTAAGTACATCAGATATAAAAACCAAAATTGTGCGGAGACCAAAAGAAAAAAGTGCCTCCATTTTTATGAATTATTTTAAGGTTCACTAAGTTTTATTAAGTAGCTCTGAAGAAAATGGCTGTCAGACAACGTAAAGTCTCAATCACTTAAATTTCGCCTACAGTACCTACTCCCACGCAACGCGTGCTTTTTCGTAGCTTTGTGTTTTTCTTGCGTGGAATAAAATTTGTAATGTTTTTCTAAAAGATGACTTGACTTGAGTAGTTTTTCTGTCACTGTAAATAACAAATTCAATTATTCAAATTGTGGTTTTCTTCGACCTTTTTCTAATTATTATTCAATTTTTCATTTAATAAAAATATTTTTAAAACAGTGTAGGCACTTATTGGAAAAAAATGCCTGACTTTAGCTATAGAAATTAGATGAAAAGCTTTTAAGGAAGACACGTTTTGTATATTAATTTAAATTTGGGACTATTGTAAAAATATGAGCTTTATTTCATTGTCAACGTAAAAGTTAAGACAAAGATTTTTTTAAGTAACTTGGAGCGTATTTTTTTAATTTGTGTTTTAAATCCTTGCAGATAAATGATCTATCAACTTCTGTTGACTAATAAGCCAATTCAAATTAATTGAATATCGACTCCACAGTGAAAATGTCATCCACAATCAGCCTATAATACCCTATTATCCTGGGATATCTGTTCAAATTTAGACAAGGAGCCAAAGAGCAGTAAAACATCCTTTTAGCGCAAGACAGGATACGTTTAAGGCTTTTTAGGCTACATTAAGGCTGTGCTGGATTGTTCTAAGGCGTAGGCGGTACACTGTGTGGCGCGTGGGCGGATCGAACAATACGTAGGCGGGCGACACGAACTCTGGGAGTGCAATTGACCAAAAAAATTTAGATGATGTAAATGTTTTGAGATGTTATCGTAAAACGAAAAATTTCAAATTGAATTGAGATATCAGATATTTTGACTTAGGTACTAAAAAGTTTCAAATGTATATTTGTATTTCCGGGTTGGGTTTGCGGGATGGCTAGTGTTCGACGTGTTCTGTTGGGGTTAATTAATCAAGGGAATTAAAGAAGGCAGGGTGATTAGCCCTACGCTTTCGAAGGCCTGGGATCTGCGGGCGACGATGCCTTGCGACCCCCTGAGTCCGCTCGACCTACTCACTCAGGCATGGGCATCTTTGGATCTCACTTCGTCTTGTTAAATATTATAATAAATAAACCGAAAAAACAACATTTCTTCCATAAGTGGACAAAATACAAAAGTAGGAATAACCGGCTTGCGTGCACGAGAATAATTAGATAATGAAACAGTTTAGCTTTACAAAGAAGTGCTCACTAGGATGTTAAATAATGGTGGGATTTTCTATCCTCTCTGCCCTTATGGCGTGATGGTTACTTAGTTATGTGCTTCATTTAAGAAGAGGATGTGGAGCAGTTGAAACAAAAATATTGTTAATTATATGAAATCTGGTTTTAATTTGTTTTGGAAGGCATAATAAAAAATATGTAGCCACAGAAAATAATTCAATATAATCTACACCAGTTTTACATCATTACTAAAGTAATTCACTATTCCAATTTGTGTGTTTTTTACATTAAATAAAAGGCAGAAATCTGTTCTAGATTGATTTTTTTTATTCTAAAATGAGGATAATGTTAGAATGAATTTTAAAACAGCTTAGGTAATAATTGTCCAACAGTACGTTTTCCATTTATTAAATGTGAGGCAGATAAAAATACTACTTTAATCGCTTGTAAAGGTCTGATTCATCATAATTTTCTTTTTGGTACAATTGCGTAATTAAAACATTTTTCCAATGTTCCTTACATCAAAAAAAGATTTTTCAGCTCTTATACCAGCTCACTGATGACAAAGGATACTGATATAACTATCAGCTATCTCGCTTGGGGATTCAACTTTAAAACAATTCATAATAAATTTAATGTTCCATCTTAAAAATAAAAAAATAATCTCCAATAAAAGCAAAGCGTGCATGTCGTATTTGAACAATTAAACAAGAAAATCGGGTTTTTTCTTTAAATAAAAATTCCAAGAGAATTTGTATTTCTCATTTAAATATAAAGCCCTGTAGTAATTGACAAAATTCTTATGAGAACACAAAATATGGGATTTGTTGAAAATAAAGAAACTAGAAAGAGACACCAGAATTTAATGAAAGATGTAAATAAAAAGAATTAATAGATTAAATAAAACGAATTTATGTGATAACTATTGTACCACTAGTAATAATATTTCCATCAATTCATAATTCAATATGAAGTGTTAACAAAACATCTTATCAGAATGCCGAATCAATCAACAAAATGTAATTAATTTAAATATACAGTATTATTGCGCACACGTTTCTAATTTGGCAGATAATTATATTATTAATAGAATAAAAAAAAAAACCAGAGTGTAACCGCTAATAGAAGGGTTACATCCAAAATGAGATGAAACTTAGACCAAATTCATTAGACAGAAACAATCATTTTTAGCTTACTTTATTTATTTATTATATAAACTTTTTATCCGATCAGCAAATCTTTTCAACTGAAAGGCGGCAAAGTGGGCCGCTATAAAAGTTCTCTAGGTAAATTTGGGTTCAAAAAATCGCCTAATACGGGTACAGTTTCCAAGTGAGGCGTCGCCATAATTAGATGCGCTATTAAAATTAAACTTATGAACAAAAAATGAAAATATTTACATTGTACCATATTTTATCACTTTATCGACTATATTAATTTTGTGTATGTTACTAAAATTATTTTTCTTTTTTTAAATTATTTCTATATCTTTTCTTTTATAAAAAAAAGATTACATTTACATAGGAAAAAGAAAAATGAGGAATTCTTTTATCTTTTTCAATCTAATGCTACCTAGGAGTGATCTAACAATAAACTCATTACAGGGACAAATAAAAAAAACACATATTCATTTTATTCCTAATACGCAACTGACATCACTTAGATCACAAAATAAAACACAATAATATACAAAAAAAACATTACAAACAAACACAAACATACAAATGCATTTTAAATAATTCATAATTCTATCATGTATCGATATTTAATTCAAGGATTCTGTTTCCAACTACGATACCGCTCTTGTCAAACTGATTTCGGAAGTTATCGTTTTTCTTAGGCCATCGTAAACAACACAAGATAAAATCGTTTGAATTCATGATTAGTATGCAATCTTTATTATAGATAATAGAGAGATAGAAGAAGATCGGGAGATATTTGTAAAACTGCTGGTATATCTAACACACTTTTGACCCGTCTTAACCCTAGAAAGCTAACGTGCGCCTCAGAGGCACCCGTGAAACAAATATATCGCTGTATTTTTCTAACCGAAGCGCGTGCAAGCTTGTGTTGCCAAACCAACTCAGTCGTTGGTCATCTCCGCCGAGTGACGGTCGCTTCTGCTCGGTAAGTACCCACAGTTTTATTGCTATGACGATGCATTGCGCTCGAGAGGCGCATGTTACAAAAATAAAATACATAAGACTGCTTGTTTGTTTACTTCTTTTTGTAAAGGGTTTTTAATATCCATCATATTTTTCTCAAAATAAAAAATTATAATAAACATTTATGTTTTATTTTACTTATTAATAATATGAAAATTTATTTGGAATTAAAAATGCATAAAATTATTTCAAATTATTGAATAAATACGGTTTTAAATATTGTGCGCCTCTCAGGCGCTAGTTTATCTTTTCAGTACCATAAAAAAAGGTTATCTCTCTAGGGTTAAAGCTATGTTTATGTACAGCTATTTTTAAATAAAGGTATCTTCCTGTCCTGACAAAACAATGAAACAGTTTATCAGTAAAATGCTTTTTAAATTAGTTTTCTTTTGTTTTATTACGCTAAATAGTAATATTATAATATTCCTTGTGGAAACGCAGGGTAACATTTTCCATTTTTTTATTTATCCTACAAAATTGTTGACTAAATCAACGCTTAATAAATTAGAAAAACTTTCATTTATAATGATAAATGATCACCTCATGAATATTTTTTTACGTAGGGCTATTTTCAGAGTAATTTGGCGCTTTTAGCGGAAGTAATAACTGGTCTTTCATATCAAGCCGCCATAGAAACTCGACCTACATCTTGAGACATAATTTCCTGCCAACATTAAGTGGAAATACGGATTTATGTAAAAGCCATTATTGAGACCTAGAGTAGAGCTGTTTTGCCATGGTCTCCAACTGCTACACATCAGGACCAAAATTATGAAATATTTTATCTTGCTTTCTAATTAACCAATCGAAAGAAAAAACTGATAGTTCAGAGGCAAATCTGAGGGGAAAGATGGCCTACCTCCCCCGCAGTTGTTTTAAAGACCTTGTGGACTCCACCAGCTACGCTATTTTAATCTTTAGATTTTGCATACCTTATTATATAATTTGGCAAATGCAAAAGCAAATATTGAAGTCCAAAAATTTTCAAGTGAAAGTTAAATCTGGATGCGGGGGCGTCAATCAATCAAAAAAGTGTTATCGCTCATAATTTCCCTCAGAGCCTCCGTATCGGAAAAAATATTTGATAACAAATTACATGGTTGGTATAGATATAATATATATAAAAATTGACAAATATCATCCTAAATAAAGATAACCGCCAAATAAAATAATTAGTTAATTAAAAGCACATCAAATTCTAGGGAATTAGAGAGCCAGTTTTTAATTGACTGTCTTACTTTTCTTTGAAAAAATTGCGGCCACATTTTGTGTTTGCTGCTAACTTGGTCCTATGTTATAGATATAGGGCGAAACACGTTTTTTTCCAGCCTTGGTACGCCTCTTAAAATGCTTACTTTCCTTTATCCATAGGGCACTGCGTTGGTGCTTCAGGTGCATTGCATCGGTACCCAACGATGTTATTACAATACACTTACACCAAGAAATGGTTAACGATATTACTGGTTTTGTCTTATTAATAATTATTTCATCAGTACCTACAAAAATATCTAAAGGAAAAATCGGTTGAGATTTGAGAGGGGCTAAGGGTTTTGAAAGCTGTCTGAATTATAAACAACATTTTGTGTATGTCAAAATACTTGTAAACAAAAACAAAAGCATAACGAATTGAAGAGTCATCTTCAGGCGTTTCCTAGTAGGTGTTATAATTCGGTAAGAATCTCACTTGCAATCATAAAGCTTTCTGCTAAAATGCTTAGCAATTTTCTTAATGGATAGAGTGTTCACATGTGAAGCGTATATATACAAGTTCTGATAATTGGCAGATATTGATACCAAATACTGGGCGAAATGGGGAATGTTGTAATACATCTTAACCTAGCCAATGATAGGTCATAAGCGCTGTAAACGCCATATTTCCTTCCAAACTTCTCGTCTTTGTTGAGATGTCAATTAATTTGTGTGATTTCTATCTGATTTAATTTAAATACAGACTGTGCTAGGAAAATGTTCGATTATTTTTGAATGTTTGATATTAGTAGAACGAAAGCAACCACAATTATTATATGTAAGAATCTGTACATAGTATTTTAATGTCTTAATTTTACATTTCTGTTTCAAATCCAAACTCGACAGTTATTATTGTAACTTTAGTCGACTTCGTAATTGCATAAGAGGATAGCAAGGGAAAATGACCTCTCGGTTTGTATTTTCTGGGTGCATTTTCCTACAGCGGGTGTGGATGCACAAATGCACATTTGAGCCATTCCAGTTATCACACAATTGCAATTGCAATGCACTAACGGGGGGTTTAGGGGAAGAAGTTTCGAGAGTGCAGAAGTGTTGGCAAATTGGATTCATTAATGCACTGACGTCACGAATGCACTTTGTAATAAGTTGTCACGTATTACTAGGGCTTATACAATCGTAACTAGGGAATGAAATTTGTTTTTTGCCTGTTACCACTTTGTATCATCGGATTTCATACGTGTATAAAATTACCTGTAAATTTAGTATATATTATTTTTATATTTTTTCTGAGTTGTGGTCAATTGGCTTAGGTCACCAAATCTGGATTAGAATTCCCAGGTTCCCATCTCACTCTACTTGTTTCCTATTTTCTTTCAAATAGGAAAGTATTGTATAAATTTTATTAATCAATCAAAATTACTGGTGACTTTTTAAAGTTAAATCAGACAACTAATTATAATTATAACAGAAATAAGATTAACATGATGTTAATTGAAATAAATTATCTGCTTTACTTTGAAGAAAAGACTATCGATACAGATGTCTTATTTCGGGTGTTAGGTATCGATGTCTCATAGGTATATCAGGTGTTGGGTACCGATGTGTTTATATATCAGATGTTGGGTACAGATGTCTTATATTGGGTGTTGGGTATCGATGTCTCATAGGTATATCAGGTGTTGGGTACTGATGTCTCTTATATCGGGTGTTGGATAAAAATGGTCCATTATATCGGGTGATCTGACTGAGAAAATTTCTAGTTATTTTTTTAATCTAATGACGTAAAATTATCCACGCTGACACTAGTTCTGATTTCTATTTTCAAACAATGTTAATATTTGCAAATATAAAAATTATTAGATTTTTTTAATAAAAAATAAAAATAGAAAATGTAGGAACAAGACATTTCTCGAAAAAAAAAAACTGGATAGTGTCTGCAGAAGAGGATAAAATCCACGACCACTTTGTCTTGGCATACTTTTTTTAATATTTTTTCCATTCTAATTTTTCTTTGGTGGTTAACCCTTTTTAAAAAGTCAAAATTTTTTGAACTTTAAAATTTCTTTTTCCTTCTTGGTTATAACACCCCAATTTTATTTTAAAAGGAAATCAAAATT
>JAGVSP010004490.1:0-16588 GCA_022494985.1 Micrasema minimum
AATCTTCTTTATATTTTTTTTCTACATACAGACATGTCATGGCATTATGTGGGTTTTCTGTCGCCCATATGCCTGGCCTTCAATAAGATTTAGACTGATTCAAATCTCATCTTCTTGCGATATGAACACAATTCAATTTATTAAATTTGAGTTATAACACAATGCTTTTTATAAATATATATTTTATGGCATGATTTAAAGCTTATTGTGTTCTTTGGAAATCTCCCACCACATTACTTGAAACTTCTTATGGCTTAAAGTCTCTTTGTTAAGTGTCTCAGACATGCAATTTGATTATAAGGGACATCTCAACAGAGACGAGAAGTTTGGGAGGGAATAAGGGAATTACGACCTGCCATTATTGATGTATTACAACATTCTTCATTCCGATTCATCAAATCCATATTGAATCTACAGAAATTACCGAAGCAATTTTAACAAACTAATCTATGGGCAATAATAACTAATTCATAATAATACAAATCTTAAGGCTAAACTAGATTTAGATACTATTGATACGTTTCACTCAAGGGACTAAATGTACAGCGCTATGCTTAGAATCCATATATGCTTATTTATATTTATATGACCGTATGTAATTTTATAGTAAATGGAGACAGATTGAAGCAGGTTGAAGAATTTGTATATTTGGGAAGTATGTTTACAAGGGGAAATGTGGATAAGGACATTGAGAGAAGGGTTAGTGCCGGAAACAGAGTTAATGGTGCCTTGAAATCGATAGTGGCAAATAAGAACTTATCAAAAGAAGCAAAATTGGCAGTACACAACGGAGTTCTGGTACCAACCCTTATGTATGGTTGTGAAGCGTGGTGTTGGAAAAAGAAGGATGATAGTAGACTGAATGCTGTTGAAATGCGATCTCTCAGGCGAATGTGTGGTAAGACTATGTATGATAGGTGTACAAATATCGAAATTAGAGCAGAGTGCAAGGCTGAGATAAGCATTATCGACAAAATTAAGAAAGTGCTTTTACAATGGTTTGGTCATGTGGAGCGAATGAGTGATGAAAGAACGGCTAAAAGAAGTTTTAAATGCAAGCGTGCCTAGATGTAGAAGCCGAGGAAGGCCGAGAAAGACATGGCATGACGAAGTACGCGACAAGTACTTTAAAGTGGGCATGTGAAAAGTCGGAATAATCGGCGTATGTGCATGAGCAGATAAATGAATGTAGAGGAAGCAAAGGAAGTATGTCAGGACAGAGTGGTATGGCGCTCTATCCTCTCTGCCTACTCCTACGGGGAAATGGCGTGATGGTTAGTTAGTTATTTATATTTATGTAGTAATCTTCGCCTTATACGAAAAACCGCCTAAATAAGCTTTCTGTAATCTGATCATTGGCACAATAATCCAAACAATAAAATCCGGATAAGGTTTAATAAAAGTCTTAATAAAGTTTAATAAAGTTCTTAAATAAATCCTAGCCAATATACCCCCACAGTTTATTCGTAAGTCTGGGAACTTAAAAGTTTTGAGACGTTAACTCTCCGTTATAATCTCTCACTAGGGCGGTAACCATTAATGCCCGACTAGGCTAAACTTTTTACTGTTTTACTTCATACATAAATTTGAGGAATTTCCTCTTTGTTTAAGCACTCTTAATTACCCATGGCGACGATTCAGTTTTGTACAGGCTTAATTTAATATTAGAGAAAGCTGTTGCGCTACAAGCTTTAAAAAAACCCGTACGTGAACCAAATTTGTATGAATGTAATAATTATTGTGCATCATGTTTTATTGCAACTGTAGGTATGTGCCAAAATAAAATGCATACAATTAATTGAAGGCATTTGGGACCTCGAACAAGAATTCACTAGAAGGGGCGTTTCCATACAAATTTTCTAAAAATATACGCTTCCTAGGGGTAATTTCATAACACCACTTCTTATCAAATGAGGGAATCCACTGTTTTCTAAAGTATTTTTTTTTCTATAAACTTACTATTTAACTAAACAAAAAAAATATATTTAATATTTTTTTATAAGTTATTGATGAAGATACGATTTTTTAAAGTTGCACATTTCAAATACCGCGCTAAATACCACTATGTACTAACTGCGTCATTTTTGCAGGAGTGACGTCATAGAACGGGTTGTTTAAGGCCATGGTATTTCTCCAGCCAGTAACAAAACTGTCAAAAATCTACGCAAACTGACGCGGGAAGCACAAATAAAATATACCATCGACTCAACTGTCATATACTGTTAACAGCTGTTCTAGGGAGACTGAATGGCGGTCATCTTTTTTGCAATAGAAGCTTGTAAGTAGATTGTATTCCATATTAAAATGCCATGGAACGCGGCTACGGGGGTTTTAAAACGGAAACCGGAAACACTACACTTAGATACAAGGAGTGACGTCATTGTTTAAGATTTTGAAATGAATGCTATTTTCAACATTTTTTATTAATTTTTGCGTGCGTTTTTGGGATATTTCATCCCACCTCAAAATTTTTAAATATTCGCGTCTACACGAAAACCGTTTTAAAATTCAATTCCGGGTAGCAGTGGATTTCCTCATTCCACCGTCTCATTCCAAGACTCCAGATGTCTAGTGATGACGTAGTGTCTATTGATGACGTAGTGAGTGACGTAGTGGGTAACTAGACACCTCAGACACGGTAGTATTTTTCAAGTATGTAATGTCACTAGTATTGTTTATTGGTATGAACATTTTTTTGTAAGTAAAAATATCACATTTTAAGAAAACAGAATTATAATTTAATATTAAAATACCTATACAACATAGTGTTTATTATTTCAAAACTTTTTTGATTCTCATCAAAATTTATATTTCAGTACTTAATAATAAGAAGTATTAGGTATTGCTAGTAACATTCAAACATGATTATGATACACATTGTAGTGATATTGATATTTTTGACTGTAATAAATATACATTTAAAACGAGAATACTCAATAAAATAAAATTGTCTAGAATTAATGTTGATCAACGATGATAACTTTTTTTGTATATTTCACACACTCACTCCCTTTCTCTCAACCTTACAATCACACTAACACACACACTTACACACCCACTCACACATACACCCTCACTACACGTCCTCTCCTTTTTTTGCAATTTTTATAAGACTTTAGATTATAGTATGTTTTCCCAAATATTTTGTTGGAACTCTGTCATTGGCCTTTGATATGATTATTTGACCTTGTATCCTGTAAATGTATCGCTGTTGAGTTCCCTAATAAATAAAATAAAATAAATAAAGCACATGAAAATATCGTATGCAATTTTGTACTCGGCCATAATTAATAATTTCAACTATAAAATACGGTATTTCTTTCATATACATTTGGCACTTAATCCTTAGGTAATTAGGTCCAAGTTTTGTCATTACGGTTTAACAGTCTCCCGGACAATTAGGGGCTAAACGATCTTGCTAATCACTGCACGTTCTCCCTTTATTGCTGTTATCTTTATTTTTTATGAAGACAGTAATCGATAAACTTGGCCGAAATGGATATTTGATTTGATTCTATGGCACGTACTTATAAAATAAGTAATATTATATGTAAATAGTGAAATACACGAAAAAAATTATGTAATGTATAAGCATTTGTCGACCTTAGTAAGTAGTTTATTAGGGTGATTTTAGTTTTTGTTATGGTCTGTCAGATAGTGTAATTTAGTTTTTATAATTCCTTGTAGTTAGTTAATAATAAAATTTTATGTATTCAAAGATTCAATATTCTGATAAAAGTTTCTTATATATTGTGGTTTTGTTACGAACACGCGATAAATATTAATGTCGTATATTATTTTGTTTTTATCTGTTTTCGGGGATATCGCCCAGATCCCTAAAATTTCCATAAATCCTAAATAAACTTACTCTGTCTCTAAGAAAATAAAAAATGGCTTTGTCACGCAACCCTTTAGCGTAAGCAGATAAATTTCGAATTTCACCAAATATTCGCCCATAAATTCAATTACGAGGATTTTTTTAGATGCCTTTCTTTCAAAAAGTTCACAAGCAAAAATATTTTCTTGCGTTTATGAAAATTGTTTCTAAAATATCGTAGGTAAAACGCAACATTTCAAGAAATGAAATTCCTTCATTCTTTTTATTTACTGTTATTTTATTTTATTTTTTTAACTCGTACAAAGAATCTAATAATGTTTTTTTATTAACAAAATTCCAATAGCTCTGTGTTTTGCAAACACTGGCTCTGTGTTAAATACCTTGAAATTGTTGTTAATCATCATTAATTAATTGTGTCGTATTGTAAACTCAAGACGGGATCTGGACTTCTTCGGTGTAAGTCTATCAAGATTTAAACATTCACTGAAGTAGACCCGATCCTGTCTTGAGTGTGTCCACATTTATTCTCACTGTCTTAACTTCACCAATTTAATGTTCTGTCACTTATTTTTACTGCTTGTTATCCCTTTTATGCTTAACTCTGTATTTTAAAATGGATTCTTCCGTAAATAAAATAAAATAAAATAAATAAATAAAATCACTTTACTGATTAAAATGGTGTGAACGATTTCAAAATTAGATTTTAATAATATACATACGGTAATCATTATAATTGACTAGGTAGGTACTGTATTTACTACTCGTAGATTATGCGGTATTTTTTGGACAGAAATCTACAGAAATTTCCACAATTTTAATAACGAAATCAAGAAGAAAACACAATTTCAGCGCTTATTACTTTATTTCACTTTTTTTCTCATAAAATACACGTTTCGTATCATGCGGGAAGCTCCCTTATTTCTGAGTACTGCAATACGTCACAAAAATGCCGTGTTATAAATAAATAGCACATTTTTTTGTACAATGCCTCTGCGGGTAGTTTTTGCGCGCCTGAAATTCTCCCCTAAATGCAATTTATATGTCCATACACAGAGCGAATGTCCATTACGCTGAGAAGCGCTCCACTGGGGTATATTTTGTACATTACCGGGGCTGGTATTATACTCGTACAAATGGTAATATGTATTTATTTAATAACACTGTTCGTTTTGAGAATAATGTGCACCACGGCTATCGTCAAAATAAATTATCACCTAAACATTCCACCGTAATCTATAGTGAATATTATTTTTTATTACTTACACTTTTCTTTTATCAAACTTGTATATAAAGATTTTCTTCAATTTTCTACCTTGTGTTTTCTGAAATTCGACTTAGATGCTTATTCAAGTTATAGGGAAAAGGGCGGTTATATTGTGATTTGTGATATTCAAAATATCATTACCAATAAATGGCAGTCGGCAAGCGAAGGATGGCATAAGGGTTGTACTACTCACTAGACAACCCAGCAATAATAATGCAGTTGCTGTGCTAATTTTTTGAAAAAATAACCCGTGCGCTAATAAAACCCTCTTATTGATAAATAAATTTTAAGAACACCGTTCTTATTTTCATATGAAAATAATCAATATATTACAATTTGACATCTCAACGAGACGAGAAGTTTGGAAAGGAACATGGATATCTAGGCGTTTACAGGGCTAATGACCTGTCATTGGCTGGGTTAAGTGGCCACTTGATGTAGGTATTACAACATACCCCATTTCGCCTAGTATTTGATGTATTTGGACACACTCAAAATGTTGTTCATAATCAATATAAATCGTGTGCCTGGGGTAGGAGTAACAAATTATTAAAATTGAATATAATTTTCGTTGGTTGATTTTATTCGTCTTTCAACGCTTGAAGAATTAAATATTCATCCTTTTAACTGCGTTTGTTTTCGTACCAAAGTTTACGGTCGCCGAAAGGTTTCTACTTTCGACACAACATAAACAAATTGAATATTGTGACTATATCGTCCCTTGTCGCCGGACCCTGCTGATCTTTATATGGGGTCAAAGGAAAAGAAAACATCTAAACGCCCTAGTCTACGCCTAGTAGTGTTCGTGACCCCTCTATTCTGGGGCGATGTTCTTTAATAGTGGTGTATGGAGTCGACAAAACCACGAAATAAAAACCCTTTTTTTTAATGCAGTAAAATTTAAAGCAGTCGACTTTTATCTTGTGCTACTAATTTAATTTCCAAATGAAGTGTTTTTTGTTGTTGCTTTTATTCGATTCCCGTATGGGGCTTCATGGTATATTTATTTACACGTGATTTTTGTATTCATATTTCATGTGTGATAACTTGGACTGGTTCTGAAGCGTAAGACTGATCATCTTATCTTCACGCAATAAATTGATCAAGATACACTGCACTTGGTGTACCAATGCAGTGCCCTATGCACCAGTGGGTGCGAATAAGGGAATGTAGAAGTAGTAGTTATTCAATTTTAAATTAGTCAGAAATATAAATTGGGTGCCTCTAGATTGTCACTCAGAGTGGCTGGGACTCGGCAAACGAGAATGTAAATATATATATTATTTTAATTTTATTTTATTTACGGAAAAATCCATTTTAAAATACAGAGTTAAGCATAAAAGAGATAACAAGCAGTAAAAATAAGTGACAGAACATTATGTTTTCAGTACTACATATATACGAATATTTTCTTTTTTTCGCCTAAAAATATTATTGTCATTAATTTATCGGTGATAGTCTTGATCCGTACTTATTTGTTTGTATTATCCTACTTTTTTGTATTTCGTTGACTTATATTCAATATTATGAAATAATTTAGAACGACTACTGTACTTTTGTCGATCGGTTCCAGCACTAGGCCCTGGACGTTCCAGAATGTTCCATGTTCCAGAATGTCTAGAAAGTTCTAGAAAGGAGGAAAGTGCTTGCCGGGGAAGGAAGGGGTGGATAACAAGTTACCGGGAAATTTGATATCCTAACAAGTAAATTTGGAAACAAACATAAATTGAAAAGGTCTTCTTCCGTACCCTAAAAACATGACATCAATTTTATCTTATCTAGAGCAAAAAGTTCGTGTTTTTTGTGTTTGTTTATTACCATTATTTGTGAAAAAGAAAACTGGATACATTACAAAATTTATTCCATAGTGTTTTTTCATTAGCGTAATGTATAGGTACACCACAATATCAAAGAGCTTTTTGAAATACGACTCGTATTACTCAATTATATTACTCTACCTTTTGATTTAAGATACACGCGCTAATTTTCAGCCCAATAGCTCAATCTCATATGACTATCGACGTGGTAATAAGCGACGTGATAACAATTTCTTACCACGGATGTTTAACGTTTTCGCGATCACAATGGAACATGCGTTAAAAGTTATCGATCGGGATTATTAATTACCGCTTTAAATATGGAAAATACGCCAAAACTGTAAGTAAAGTAAAATTATTTAGTTTTAATTGTTTGTGCAACAATTTATCATGCCATTTATTTGATTTTAAATCAATAAAACGAAACATTTGTCAAAGTATGCATTTTATCTATGGTGCTTGGCAACGCGACCGTGATATGAAAGTATGTTCATTGTGATCGGTCAAATGCTTAGCACGTTTTTAAGCATGTCGACAATCATCTGTGATTGAGCTACAGATGGACAATGCAATGCGCTCCGAAACGTCGGCAAGACAGACGTCGGCAAGAGAAGTTTTTTTTCGATAAACTTTAGCAAATTGTTATCAAATATCGTTTATATAGTCAGATTAATACTATCTACTATCCACTTTGTGCAATATTACTAATGCCCGCTTTATATGGGACAGTTTCTTGTTCAGAAAACTACACAGTTTCTTGTTCAGAAAACTGTGCAGTCTGTCAAACTTCTGTCAAAAGACACGCTAAATATGTGTATTTTTGAAACGCGATTGTAAGTTATTATCGTATGTTTGCTCTCAGGAAATTGTATATTTAGCTAATAATGTAAATATGTTATTGGTTTTTTACGTATTTAAAAGCATACAATAAACCAATGTCTACTTAAACGTTTACATAAAAAACATTGACTGTCATGTCAGCTTAAATCTGACACTAGCACACAGTTTTTCATGCAGTTTTAGCTTTATACGGGACCGTTTTCAGACTGCACAGAAAACTGTGTAGTAAACTGCGCCATATAAAGTAGGCTTTAATCTGCTTATGTAAAGTACCTACTTATGAAAACTTATGTGAGGGCAAAAAATTTTTTTAAAGCTCAAATTCAAAAGTCTTATAACACATTCGACTCCAAATAATATGATGTTGATCCACCAGTTTTCGGGTTTTCCTACTACTTTGATAACACCATGTATAATGACCCAGAAAAGCGTTATGTGTGTCCTGAAAGTCGGAAAAATATACGAACAAAAATAAATTATCATGAAAATAAGACGGTTAAAACACGCTCCTGAGTATATTTAACATATTATGTGTGAAAAAATCATTTCTCTAGTGCTATGAAAATTCCAGTGAGATATCCGGAGACTATTTTTGTATGTTCGCTCGCGTTTCGTCTTAAGATGAAAATCTTGTCTCAACATTTTACTATTCATCAGTAGTTGTCGACCCCAAATGTCGAAGATTTTCTCATACTACCGCCTGATTGATATGGCGACTCTCCCCTAAACATTTCCTGAGGGGTTGTGATGGGGTTCCTCTTATGGCCCATCAATATCCACAGAAAAGGAAGATGGATACACAATTTATAGCGCCCTGAATTTCCATCGCTTTCTCAGCCCTACATTCCCACATGCTTGCATAGCACTTTCTTTGCTTTGATGCATTGGCGGTTTTACGACGTAAACCCTTATTCATAATATCGACGATGGAATGGAAAAAGTTACCAAGCGACATAATATGTGCAAAGGAAAATGATTCCAAGTGACATTATAATATTACGTCGCTAGGTGTTATTTTCCTTTGCAGATATTATGTCGCTTAGTAACTTTTTACATTCCAACGTAGATATACTTTTTATTTAGGATGAAAATTTTATATATCCATAAATACAAGAAATAAATGCAAAAATTTAAAGGTACGAGTATAACAGCTTATTAACCTTTTTTTAATAATTGAAGAAAAGAAATTCCAAACGTTGTGTATGGTTTTTTTTTAAATTCACTGGTACACTTAGTGCAGTGATCTTGTTCATTTGTTATATGAAGGCAAGATTATCAGTCTTACGCTTCATCGCCAGTCTAAGGTATCACATAAAACATTTTTATTTTGAAATTTAAGTTAACTTTTCATATTGATCCTGTCGGGAAACGAACCCGCAACATCATGCATGGTAGCCCAATGATTTAAATAAATAAATAACTTTGAATCAGTTTTTATATAGACTATTTAACAAAGAGAGACATGAATTATTTGTAATAATAGAGTTAAAATTACAAACAATGTAAAAAGCTTATCTCAATCCAAAAAAAGTTGTCATATAACCTAAAACTCATTCAGTTGCTCAATCATAGATAACTATCGACGTAGTTTAAAAACGTGCTAACCACGTGCTAGCCCTAACGATTTGACCGATCACAGTTCGATACCGTGGTATCGGTTCGGCGAACGCGTTCGCCGAGCCGAGCATAGCCGATCTAAACCGAGCGGGGCCGATGCACGCGATATCGCGGCCGTACGTCAAACGTTAAATCAACGCGCTTGTCGGATTTTTTTTATTATGTCGACTGCTTTTCTCAATATTTGGCTTGCCGAAAACCGGCTAAATTATAATAAAGATTGAATGAATATATATGCGAATAAGATATATCTCGGGAAATGGCTCGCGACTAGTATGCGCTCGTTTAATAATCCCGATCGATAACTTTTAACGCGTGTTCCATTGTGATCGCGAAAACGTTAAACTTCCATGGGTAAGAAATCGTTATCACGTCGCTTATTACCGAGTCGGTACTGATCTGTGATCGAGCAACTGTATTACTTATAATTTCTGTTGTTTTGTTTTATAATCCCATACCCTATTTTCCTTCCCCTATTTCGCCCTATCCGCACACCATTATTCCACAAATGCCTCATTAATACAAAAACCATAATATATCTCAGATTTCCCCCGCTAAAGCGAACCCGCTTACAGAGAAAATCTAGAGAGATCATTAATTCATACTTTCCTAGAAATATCTGCAGTTCCTCTCGTTTATAGAAAAATGCTTATTTTTCGTTTAGGAAAGCGCTCGAGAATTAATCGAATGAAGTTATGCGACAGTCAGTCAAATCATTTGATAAATGGAAATAGAAATAGGTCAAAGCGTTTTATAAGTGTACTGATCCATTATTTTATTGTCTAATCTTTTTATGTTTCAATTCTGCATAATATGATAATAGTTTCATATGATCCATTTGATTTAACACCGAAGTGTGATAGTAATCAAGTCCTATACGACTTGAATAAACAATGTTAATAAATCACTTCATTTCTAATTTAAAAAAATGACATAAACATAGGGTTAACCTGTCTTAATGTTAAAAATAATTAATAAATTTATCATTTTGTTGATTGATTCGGCATTCACTCGGTAACACTTCATAATGAATTATGATTAAATAAAACGATGTTATGTGTTACTATTAGTTTATTCTAGAGAAATAGAATTTACCTACACTACCTGGTTTCGGGAGTAAAGTTCTGCCATCGACTGGTGAAAAGACACTAAATTAGAATACAGATCTTATACAGAAAAAAATTAAATTGCAATACTTTAGAATACTCTAGCAATACTCTAGACACAAGGGTAAATAAATATTGATACATGGAAGTAATAGAAAAAATAGAAAAAAAACATCTTGGAACAGTGGTGATGGTAAAATAAAAAGAAGGTATGTAAAAAAAAGTTTGATAAATAATTAATTGCTTGCTAAGTGGTGGCAGTTGATGTTCTTGGGTCTTGAGGTGAGGTAAGGGTAGGGGGGTCTTGAGAGGGGTAGGGGTCTAGGAAAGTAATTTGAGTATTGCGTTTTAAAGGGAACATAGTTAGAAGTGGAGATTATATATGAAATGTTTGATTATTAAGAGAAACCAGGTAGTGTAGGTAAATTATATTTCTATAGAATAAACCTATAGTAACACATAACATCGTTTTACTTATTCATAATAAATTTATCAATTAAAATGCTTTGGTTGTATCAATATTGTCAGTTTCGTGTTAACTCCAAACTCACGTGAAGTTGACCGAAGTTGAAGAGTGTAGAAGGTCTTTTCATACTACTTAATACGAAGCTACCTGTACTTCGACTTAGAGCTTCGAAAGATTGTAAAACTAACATAAATTTTTACTTGATAAAATTATCACCATGTCGTGGATTGTCCAATTCTTGCATAACGCCGTCCATTTAGGACACAGAGTAAAATGGAAATAGTATTTTAGAAAATCTATTATTACTCGTTATTTTGCGTGACTGCCGTCTTCGTGTCCCGTTACCAACGATTATGTCTATTTCAACAATAGCATCACATAACATCAGTTTTGCTATTTCGGCGTCACTGTCATGGGTACTCATCAAAATTATCAAAAATGTACTTTTACTTTTCGTATGAAAATGTTAAATGAAATTCATGACATTGTGTTAACCGTCCATTTTCTTTTTCAGGATAATTTTCACTGGACAAGTACCCGGGATATTTCCAAAACGGCGGAAATAAACATTAGGTAAGATTGACATTTAAATACATAAATATTTTGCTATCACACTTCTTTCATCCGTAATTACACGATATTTAAAACTAATAACAATTTTTTTTTTTACAAGTTTATTTTATTTTTATAAGCAAAAGGTTGGTTCGTAATTATTTTATTACGATATGTTATACCAGAACGAATAAGGACAGACCAACGGACTATTTATTTGGACGATTATTGTACCGCGAAATCGCCTAAAAGTTTAAAATTCAATTTAATTATATTTACAATTTTAAAATACATTATAGTATTTGATCTCAGGTAAATCCTATTCTTACCAAACACAACCGAGAGATTTGAACCAGTTTCCTTCTATCCAGAGTTTATTTCCTGTTTTAAATCTTTCTTTGTTTTTTTTGTTTAATCAATGAAAACTTAAGCCCAAGTTTAATCCGAAGGGATGTCTAAAGTCGAGTTCTGTTAGATTTTTCCTAACATTTCCCTTTTATATAGGTAGTCACGTCTCGTAAACGAGTTTTAAACTTTTCAAATTTCCAACCTTTCCTCGTAATTAATTTCTCACCCTTGTATTTCTGAGGTATGTTTTCTATCAGAATTCGCTACTTTAAATTCGCACGACGTGCGATGCTTTGAATATGATGTTTCTTAATGTATTGGAAACGTTGTTTTTCCATTATTATTTTGCAAAGGAAATAAGTCAAATTATTTATAATCATCGCAACGGAATGAAAAAGTCATCACGAATATTGATATTCAAGCGTATAATGGGCTTATTACCCGTTATTGGCTGGATTAAGTAAACACTTGACATAAACATGTATACAATACGTACATGAATATGGTAATATAACGAAATCTGTATTGAAGTTTTGAAATTCTAACCGCATTCTAGCATTTATATGTTTCCTAGATTTTATTTTTGACCCCATAAGAATTTAGAATACCTCCGATATTCTTATATATGAGTAGGTAGGTAAATTATTGTACCACAGAGACCCATCCTTTTGCATTTTACTTTTAGATTTGGATTACCTCAAGTTTATTAAAAAACTGATTCAGCACAGTTTTATTCGCAGCTATGGAATGATCCCAAAAAAGGATACGGGAATAAAATAGAAATCTAAATGCGAAAATGCTGTACAACTTGCTTGTAAAGGAATCCTTTTGATCCAAAAAATAAAAGGATTCGCTGAACGCAGCCAGCGGATCCGTGGCCGCTGAAAATCGAGAGGAAATATTTGTTATTTATGCAACCTGCGAAAATACAGCCATAAATACATGCCAGTAGAAAGCGAATGATAAATAGTCGCAATATACGAATAAACGTATAAAACTTTCAGCTTACGTCAAATCTAAACTCCGCCTATCATAATGGCCTGAATGTTTTCTACAAATTCGGTTTCCCTCTCTGAGTTACTTAAGGAGCATACTCCATCACGTGACTCGCGGCCGCTTTCCCATACAAACATATTCCTCGATTTTCTCCCTGGAATATAACATTAGAGCAATGATTTTTTTTTACACGTTTTAGATATTTACCAGATGCGTGTTTGTATCGTCTTATTTTTCTTTAACCATTTATGTATCTTAATTTGATTTTATATTTTTTATTGACATTACTTGGTGGAATTCCATGATTAAATTATTAATTCGTAACTAATTAAAGTTAAATAAAAAATACTTAAAAGAAAAATTATTTTTTTAAAGTAAATATAAGTGGAAGTGTACCAAGTATTTTTTATATAAACTTTAATTAGGTATGTATTACTAATTTATGTATTTTCTTTAACAAATAAAATATCAAAAAATAAGACAATGCAAACACGCATCTGGTCAATATCTAAAATGTGTGAAAAAATCGAGAAATACGTTTGTATGGGAAGCGGCCGCGAGTCACGTGGTGGAGTATGCTTTTAAAGTACCTATTTGTGATTTTATTAGGAAAAATCCAGAGACATGTCATTGGAAAAAATTCCTATTTTTGGTTTCATCGAAACTGTGACCTAATTTTATCCTGAACTGCTGTTTTTTTAAGTTAATTATTTGTTTAGTGTATATTTTAGTACAGTCGTTTTTAATAATATAAAAACGTCATTTTAAACACTCCATTTCCACGAGTGTGGTAAATCTTAAGTATAGCTCAAAAAAATGTAGTGGTAATATTGTAATTGTCATTATATGAAAATATAAAAAAAATATCTGACCGAAAGATGTCACTTAATTCCTTTTTTAGATGTAATTCTAGTAGGTAATTTGAAAATAATGACAAAATTAATATCTATTGCATGTGTAATTAAGCCGGAATTATATTAGAGCCACGCCGCGTGTCGCAACGCGTGGGTTTGCAATCGATTTCATACATTTAGTATGAAAATGATTATATTAGACATGTCCCGTGTCGCCGACCGATCGACCGGCCTGGGATCGGTGGGGGGGGAACCGTGGCTTTAATATAATAGGGTTCTTCCCGATAGCATGAATATCCTTGAAAACGTTATAAATATTAAAAGTATATTTTTACAATTCCAACGATATAAAACACAATGATCAAAAATGTTGTTTTCATTTATAAATTTATGTTTTAAAAACATGAAATTACGAGTGGCTTTTAACGCCCGTTATTGGCTAATGACGTCATACCCGTCCATTGTGAAATGCGTGAAATTCACTACGAAGTGAGCGCCCATATTGATGTGACGTCACACCGCATGCGCGCCAAATGGAGGATTTTGCGAGCGATTTTAAAAAAGCGCTAGAAAATTCATATCACATCGTAAAAATTTTTTAAAAAATCCCTTGATACTGTTATTTTTCAATCAATTTTTTAAAATTAAAAATTAAAAATCGGAAAGAACCCAATTCCGGCTTAATCCCCGCGTGGATTTACACGGGACATAATTTGAAAGCGCAAGTTTCACATGGGCCAATAAATCACTTTGGCAGATATATTTAATTCCAGAATTCGCACACTGGGCCTATTCCCCTTGGAGCGTGCACGCGCTTTCATTACAGTAATCCTATTGATATCGCGCGTGTGCGAACTCTGGGAGGACCTCGCTAGTACTGTTCCCGTGACCCATATAGCCCCGTACTAAATTATTTATCAACTATGCATGGAGAGCGATATTAACCCTCGTCTAATTTACTACACGGACAAAGACAGCTTTGGAACTTGTGTTTTTTACTATCCGTAATTTAGTTTATCCGACCTTTGTAACCTATTTACAATAGTAATAAAAAAAATTATGTCACTAATTCATTCCTAACTTCTTTCATGTCCTTTTTACTTCCACGCGAGCTCTTTTTATTGTTTCTAATACATATTTAAGATACCTCATATCTTGTGGTGATATTTAATATCCTGTACAGGTCCAATCAGCAAACTCTCATTACGTAGCTTTAAGTTTCTATTAAGTAATACCGAAAAGCACTTCCCTTTAATAGGCTTAAACAACTTCTGTCAGATCAGGGACCTAGGCCAGTTAATAAATTTTATTATTGTTATTGGTTTTATGTTGCTTTGTTTATAATTAAGTCTTGATAATTAATAATTAATAGAATAAAACTTAACCATACATAACGGTGTATTTAGTTTATAAGCTGATCAAAACGACTGAAAATCATTTTGAAACTATGGAATACTATTGAGATCGCGCAATTGTGGAAGATTTATTTTAAAGTACAAATTTTTACAATTCCGGTTTTTTGCACTCGCATAATAGATTTACACTCGTTCAAATTGTTACTCCTTTGTGTTTTTATTTTTTTAAATTTATTTATTTCAATGCAAAAACATAAATATAATATAAAATAATATGTCCAACTGAGTTGCCTACTGCAACTTGTCAGTAGCATAAATACATGTTAAATACAAAATTAAAATAACTGTATTAAAATAGGTTACCCACATTTCGTTTCCAGAGTTTCTTCCCTCTGTCCTCTGTGGGAATACTCACAAATAACAAAAAAATAAAATAATTAATAATAATCCTCACCAAGCACAAGAGCTTGTCTTTTTAATTGTTGAGGTATATCGTTTATGATTAATTTGTATATAATATATATAATTTTGTATAAAAATTATTGTGTTATTAAAGCTTTGTTTAATCGTTAAGTATATTCAAATAAATAAACAAGAACTTAACCTAACTTGGTATGTTTTTATATAACTTAATAAACTAGAATAGAATAAAACTGTGTAAAACTGGAGTAAGTGTGTAATAGCCAGTATCAGAAAAACAGCCGGTGAATAAAAGATAAGCAACAAAAAAGACACACGCGTAAGATATAATCAGGGCTATAATTACACAATATACAGCACACTAATGCATCATTTTAAAAAGCTTTTCGTAACTATATATTAAAAGTCACTTTAAAGTCGTGTATTATTAAATACTTCGAAGTAAAGGGTTTTACCACGTCAGTAACCAACCATGCAGGTTCCATAGTGTGTTTTCAGTTTAAATGGAGGTTCTAGTGTTGTTACATATACAATCACTTGCTTCAATGTGTATGTCAGTTGCCGATGCAGACATTGTTAGGTTGCAGCCATAAACAGCGAAAATGCAATTACCTTCTCATCGCTGGAACAAAGTACAATTTTATTCGTCTACAACATATATATTATTTATAGGAAAATCTTGTTATTCAAAGAAACAAATTAAGGTTTTTAAAATTATTCAGTTTAAGTCACAAGACAATCTAGTTCTTAACCTATTAAAGATATTGGTAGATAAATGTTGTTTTTTTTTTCAAAAGATTTTTTTTGTTTACAATAATATAACCATTAAAAACGACATATGTACAATAAAAAGAGATATCAAACAAAATCCCACCAAGTCATTAGCGCTGTATGTGGGTATACTGTAGAAAGTCCATACAGTGTGCACGTGGCAAAAGAAAAGAAAAGTCCGTAGGGAAAAAAAAAAAAAAAAATGGAAAAAAATAAAAGATAATGTAAAAAGATATTTAAAAAAAAAAAAAATGGAAAAAAAACAAAATAAAAAAAAGTTAAAAAAAAAAAAAAAAGATAGGGTTTTTTTTAAAAAATTTTAAAGAATGGGGGAAAATTTAAAA
>JAGVSP010004491.1:0-21102 GCA_022494985.1 Micrasema minimum
AAATATGGTTGCTGAATTTGTCTCAGAAAAACGTTTTGTTGGAAATATCACAATAATAAATTCACAACTACCAATTGAACAGCCCTTCTTTTATGATGCCAAATATTCCAGCCATACTCTTTATCAATGAATGTAGGAATTGGGTGTGTTTCAGTTTGAATATCCTTTTCAGCTGTTTTCACTATAAAAAAAGACTTTCAATTCATAAAAATATACCCTCAATAAACATTATTTAAACAATAATTGAAAAAAATAACAATTAAAATGGTATCCAACTAAAAACACAAATGATTTACCTGCAGTCGGAGGTTTAATCAATAAAGGCATCACATTGCGAACTGCGTAAACATCATTGTACATTTGTAAGAAATTTATCAATTCAACATTATTTCTTACAAAAGTGAGCACCTCTTTTACATATCTGTAAACATAATTGTAATTTATAGCATTTTGTGTAAAATATTTATTAAAAAGGATCATTGAGATAAGTAAAAAATGAAGCAAAAACACAATAAATATTGAAAAAATATTATGGTTTTCCTAGTTTTAAAAGAAACTTTAAGAGTAATACGAACTTACCTGTCAGGATCATAGCCAAAATACTTGGCATGCTCAACAGAACAGAAAACATAATTTCTGTCGTCCCAACAACATATTCCTAATCTAGGATTAGCTGGAATCAATGCGCCGACACATAGGCAGAGTGAACAGAATCCTAAATACTGAAAAAAGTTAGTAATACCTAGATCATTTGAGTTCTTCTACTATAAACTATGCTTGATTGTCACCAATATATTGCAGTTCATGACAGTAATCAGTAAAATTGGATAATTATTAGTTTACTAAATATTATCATCATATTATTCGCCTCACAACTACAATACACCTTCTTATATGTAAATACTTTGGTGATCGCAGTGCAGGTATAGATATTAATGTGTAGTAATAAAGAACCATAAACCTTTTACTATTTCGTCGTAAGGATTATGGTGAGTTAAAGGTGCCTCAATCCATTGGTTTCCTATTAAAAAACTTAATTTTAAATCATATTGAAACCTGCAATATCATGTCGTCAGATTCTTCTGCGCTATGTGATATGACTTTGCATTTATTCATCCTTTTATCAATTTTAGCATCTTCAGTTTCTGATATTCTTTCCGCATCGGATACAACAGGTCTTTCCTTCAGTAAAGAGTCAATAGTTTTACTGGGAATATGTAATTTTTCATGCCATGAGTCTAAATTCCACATCACATCATTGATTGACGAAACAATGAACATATCATTTTGCATCAGTTGCCAATGCAGCCACAGTTGAATAAAATATGGCTGAAATGAGATGCGTAAGATAAATTATTATTAGAGCTGAACAAACTTCACAATAAGATTTTTTTAAATTAAACGGTAAAAACCTTTAATTCTGCCATCCTTATAAAGAAAGTGGCATAACTTCTCAAATTTCCATATATTTCTTATTTTTCATCTTTTGATTATTATAGTATTTCAGTTATCTATTATTTTTATACTTACATAAACTTGATCTGCAGGTACAGCCGTCCTATATCGTACTAAAGTGTGCAAATCAAATAGTTGCACAGCAAAATTTAAGACCAGCTCTTTATTGTCCACTCTTATTCTGTCCATATCATTGATTAGTTTTCTTACAAATACTTCGTACTGCCTGTATAAAGTAAGAACTTTACAAATCTTGTTGTATTCTTCCACGGAAACATCTATTTCGTCTGGTATTTCAACTTCGACATTCTTGTTAACTTGAATGACTACTATGTAGGCATCAATAGACGTTGTCAAAAGATTAACACGCTCCATTATGCCAATCAAGCAGTGAGACAGAGCCAAACTTGTGGCTTCTACGGCATCAGGGAGGGCTGTTGCCACTAAAAATATTGTTGAAAACACATGAATTTCAAGAAAGAGTGTGTTTTTAGTTGATCCAAAAGGTCAAGTTGATTTTACACCTTTGGCTACTTGGCTAATATTATTATAAAAGAAGAGATTTTAGTTATCAAACTTACATTCTGCAATACCTTCACCTCCTTTACCACAGTCTTTGTTAAATATTCTTATTCCAGAAACATAACTTAGTAATTCCTGAAGCTGATTTTCTTTTTCATTCTTAGTCAACTCTGAAAATGATTTTAAATCATCCTTTGTAAAAACACTGTTCAATGCCGCAGTGCCCTCACGTAATACCTGGAAATTTATTGAAAACGAAATAAATAGACGAATATTAGAAATACTAACAAGATATTTGATTTGAAAGCGTATTATGTATAGATGTTTAATTGAAATTGGCCAGATACCAAGTCGGTTTATTTCAGCGAGTGCTCGACATAGTAATATTAATTATAGGCATAACTGAAGTGAGTCGATTAAAATACAGGGCTTAAAAATATATTTAATAAAATAAAAATAATGGAACCTGTATGTTTCCTGGATTCCCTAGCCCAGACTTTAGAACGAGATAAATGGAAATTCGTCGAAGTAACTTCTCTCTCTCATCCTTCGTATGGGGGTTAGCTTGAATAATATCCTTCAGAAGTACTTCAGTACACACATTAATTTTGGTTTGGTTCTTTTGGATGAGATTTTCAAATGAATCGTAATTTTTTAAATAATAATTTTGCATCGACAGAGTGAGAATTGACGGATGACTTTCTTCTGTTTGGAAAGAATGAAACAGATTATATGCCTAACTAAAAAATATGATAACGATTTAGTTGAATTTAAATTAGTACTGCAGAATAACAAAAATCACATTGTAGCATAATAAAGTAAGATACATTAAAATGATAATTATCCAATGGAAATGCATACATCAATGAGCATTTTTAGACCAATACGAGTTAAAGCACTTAAATGTTTTTATTCAATAAAAATTATTTTGGTTAATAGAAGTGTTTTTGTGGCCCTCGTTTATTAAAAAAAAAAATTCATGAAATAAGTGTATAATACATAAGAAATTAAAATTTCAGCATACAAAAATATATGTTAAATAAAAATGAAATTGCATTTTTATTACTATATTGGTACAGGTTAACAGCAGCTTCTAAAAATGTTCCATGAAAAATTAAAACTAACCATGTTTGCAAGGAGAATAAAAATTATTATGAATAACAGGAGAAAATCAGATTAAAAATAACAATTTATTACTTAATTACATATTTATTTTTTACCCGAAGCAGAACAAATGCAGGTCAGGACCAAATCTTTGAAGCCATCTTCCAACGAGGACTTCACTTCAAATTGGCCCTTCTTCACAAATTCTGGATTCAATGCGGAGAGACGAATGTAATACTTCAAGAAATCTTCATCTATTTCAACTTCTCCAAGAGATAGCTCTTTTAGGATATTGGAGATGTGGGATTCAATTATGTCAGACATGATGCAGAAAATTACGGAGGAAATTGAGAAATAATTGTGAATTTGAGTGATGGATCTAACAAAAGTTTGGCATGGAAACAATCGAGACATTGCTGTGGCAACCAGCGCCAGGGGCGAATTTACAATCCAGCAAATTGGTAAAAAGAAGGTATATTATTTTATATGTTATTCTTGTAAATTTTTTGCAAAAAACGCACATTTACCTTATAAGTTCCTAAAAATATTATGCAGTCTTAATTTTAAATCTATGTGAAATAATTCAGTTCGATTATTTCAACAATGCACTTCAGTTCATCAAGATCAAGAATCACTGTACTTGGTGTACCGATGCAGTGCCCTATGCAGCATTGGGTGCGATAAGGGAAAGCAGTAGTTGTATTTAATAAAATTAATGGTAAATTTATGAGATTGAATATACACACAAAATGTTTAAAAACCCATAAATATGTTTAAAAAAATTATGTCAAACTAAACTCCCGATTCACTACCACTACTAATTAGAATTTTTAATCTGTCACCAAGGATTAAATCTCAAAGGGCTATTGATTAAACATCACGCCAAATAATGGAATAAACAAAATTGTTATTTCAGAGTTTCTCACTAATCTAGTAACTATGAATAAAGGTTGTTTTTTATACCTACCAAAATTTTATTATGAGTGATGAGCCAATAGGCTTGTAAAGTGAAATTTTCTGTGAATGCCGAAAAATTAAGCAAAAAATCGTTTATAAATCGGATGATTAATAACAGAGATGTTTGATTTTTGTAGAGATTTTGCATGATAGGCAATCGGTGCCGTCACCGATCGTATGCGGAATAAAAACTATAAATGATAGTATCTCGCTTATTAATTATCCAATTTACAAACAGTTTGCACTGATGGCTTTGTTATTCTTCGCTTTATTATATTTGGCAATAAATAAAAAGATCAAGTACTGTTTTATATTTTTTTTATTAATTCACATTTTTTTACTAACACAAAATCACACCATCAACTTACATACTATAATAAACTATAATAAAATTTTATCATCTTAAATTATTGGTGTGGGGTAATATTTTTAACATTCAAATTCAAGAGGTGAAGATTCGTAAAAAGATGTACTGATGAAAATAGATTCATCGCCATTTATTTTTTGAGACATTTTCTGTCAAATTCTTCACTTAATTTGACGAAATCTAAATTAAATTGGGAGTTTAGGCAACGAATAACTAAAATGATGAAAGATAATTATTTTTGGCCAAACTGACTTTCCCACGATAGTATTGTCTTAGTTTTTTACACTAAAAACATATTTTAAGATTAGCAAATAACATTTTATTAAGTGTGTAATCAACGATTAGAATTATCAATACATTCAAGGAGTATTCAAATAAAATGAAGTGTCATTTAATTTTAATTAATCACCTCAACGGGCCAGGAGGCCCAATTACAGAGGGGAACGTCAAAAATACCCAGGCATGAGAAAATTCACTTTTTATTTTTGCGTTCTCACCGGGAATCGAACCCGGAACCTCCGTATCGTGAGTCCAGCATCTTAGCCATTAAGCTACGGAGGCCACCTCTCTCTTTTATTGAGAAAAATGATTTTTTTAAATACTACAATAGACGTAATTCATCGATACATTAATAATATTAGGAAGATTTTTTTCATGGTCAGAATAGATATTTTGTCTTGCGATTTAAAACCTATAAAAAAATATATTTTATAATAATATTAGGCTGTCAAATGTTGACTAGTTGCGGTCATTTAAGTTTTTAAATATATTTGAAAAAGTGAAGTGTATAAATAATTTTTATTCCGACGAGTGGCAAATATCTGCATTAAATTTTTTTTTTTAAAAGTGATTTTAAACAAAAGAAAAAACCAAAACATAAAAATATTTTCCACTAACAAGATTTAACTAAAAGATAGTTTCATAAAACTAAAATTGTAAGTAAATATAAAACCTTTCAAAAAATCATAGTTAGATTTTTAATTGGCGGTAAAAAATACATTTCAAAAATTTTTGTACTGTATTGTATTTTTATTGTATTTTAAAAATTAAAATTTTATAAATGCAAAAAACTTGTTAGTGAAGATATCTAAAGATTTTTTTTACTACACATAAAACCAAAGTTAGAGAAAGCAGTCAACATAATTATAACCTTAAAACAACATAATTATAAAATCGAAAATAGACCAAGAAAGAAAAAATATATCCAAAAAAATTTAACTCATTTCAATATACCATTTTGATGAGAAATTTATTAATTAAAATCACACCTCATAGAAATATTATATGTTAATGATTACATATAAAAATAATATAATAAGTGCAATCATTAGATTGCATTCTACGTTAATAAGGTGAAAATGCAGTGTTTCATATTTATAAATCTACTATTTTTATTTTATAGTAAAAAACCTTTTTGTAATATGCTTTTGGAAAACCGCTGTTCTCTTAACAGATTTATTTAAGTTATGTGAAATAATATAGTTAAAAAACATAATAACTTTGTGTAAAATACATACACTAAACACAGAAAAAGAAAAGAAGTTGCAGAGATTTTTAATATGTTTGTGTCACAGCCGCCATTAGGTTTTAACTAGAATGTTTGAAAAATTAGTAAATTCAGTCCAGATTGGTGTCTTGAAAAAAAAAATGCACTATGGCACTTCACTGTAATAATTGCCCGTCTTATATTAAGCAAGAAAAATAATTGACAAGTTTGAAAGCGTAATTGAAAAAAAAAAACTATTTAAAGCGATGTAAAGAATAAAAATGCATTGAAACAGACTTCTAATTTATGGTTCTTATACGTGCTGGTATAAGCTATTGTTTCGTCATACGAGTTTGTAAAAAAAAACCACAATATTTTAGGTTATTCATAGACACGGAAATACTACATAAAAATATGTTATCAGTTGAAATGCATGTTCCATTATATAGAAAAACCGTAACAATGCTCTTATAAGCAAAAAGACAGGCTTTTGAATTTATAATTTTTTAACACAGGGTGTCATCGGTCTCTCATAAATTAAATTATTTATAAAAAAATGTTGTTTTTTCAAATCAGGTATTTTTTTATATATTTTTTTTTTTTTTTTTTTTATTTTTTAAAAAGAAACATTTGAGCTCTTATTATATACTCAAATATTTCAATTTCGGGCTGCTTTCAAATAGTCGGAAATAACTGTGCCAGAAAGCAGGAAACAAGTTGTGGTGGAGTGGGATTCGAACCTAGAGATTCTAATCCGGAATCCTCGAATCTACCACTAGACCACAACCCAATTCTACAACCCAATTTAAAACTGATGAATGTACATATCCATCAAAAACTTTCACAAATCTTTTAAGAACTGTGGTGTAACACTCTTATAAGAACTGTGGTGTACAAAGATCTCTAGCTGGTATAATGTGCAAAAATTGTTCTTTTGTTGATATTGGATTATTTTATACTTAAACATGGTCAAGTTAATTTGATGCAAAGTAGATGAATGCTTAAGAACTGCCACGAAGAGGTTTTTTTAATTTGACAAATAATTCATTAGTTTATAAAAGACCAAAGAAGCTTGTGTCAAATGAAACAGCTTTTTGCTTATGAAGGCAGAACCCATCACATATTACATGTTTTCTTTTAATATCACGATTCTCAGTGTTTAAAACGAACATGGCCGACTCAGTCGTGGAAGTGCGACTTAGTCGTGAAAGTGCGACTTGAGATACTTCATCATTCCGAAGGTGCGGAACCGCTTGACGCCCATGACTTTGTAGAGTTCATCGTCGCATATGGCGAACTGCTTGTTACTCTGGTCGTACAGGTTCTTCTCCTTGATTGGCCCACACCCGCTTCACCACCTCGTGGCGGGCCATCGAGTCCTTACCCATCAGGGAGGCCAGCTGGGGGGATAGCTTGTATGCTCGTGTGTAACCGCCCCCCTTACCGCGGCCCTGGAAATAAGATAGTAATGTTTGTAGAACTTGTATACTACACCTTTCCCGTGCTTACGGCACTGAATTGGTACTATGATTAAATAAAACACTGTTATGTGTTACTATTGGTTTATTCTATAAAAATAGAATTTACCTACACTACCTGGTTTCGGGAGTAACGTTCTCCCATCGACTGGTGAAAAGACACTAAATTAGAATACAGATGTTATACAGAAAAATTAAATTGCAATACTTAAGAATCTAAACACAGGGGTAACATAAATATTGATACATAGAAGTGATAGAAAAAAATCGAAAAAAAACACATCTTGGGACAGTGGTGATGGTAGAATACTAAGAAGTTGTACAAAAAAATTGATAATTAATTGCTTGCTAAGTGGTGGCAGTTGATGTACTGGGGTCTTGAGGGGAGGTATGGGGGTAGGGGGGTCTTGAGAGGGGTAGGGGTCTAGGGAAGTAATTTGAGAATTGCGTTTTAAAGGGAACATAGTTAGAAGTGGAGATGATATATGAAATGTTTGATTATTAATTAAATTATTATTAGAATTCAGATTTTTAGAATAAACCAATAGTAACACATAACAGTGTTTTATTTAATCATAATTCATTATGAAGTGTTACAAAGTGAATGCCGAATCAATCAACTGAATTGGTACAATCACACAATCAAAGATATCATCACTATTGTCATTTGTTTAGTTGTCCATAATTAATATTAAATGAGAATACACTGTTGTACCAGAATAATTAGGCTTGTAAATGCTGATCAAGATCTGTATTATTTTGGCAAAGTCATATTAAAATGTTTAAACCAACGATTAGATTTGTTAACTCAATATTTGTAGCACTCACTTTGTAGTTTTCCATAACAATGAAATCGACACCTCCAAGGAACAATACGCTAACTGAATTTTAAGTAGTTTAATGGAAAATCACTCATTGACGCATTTTTTTGTTACCAAAATTGTATTTAAAAATATTGAGAAACTAAAAAGTTTTTAAGTTTGGGAACATAAAAATGCGTCCTTAATGAGTGATTTTCCGTTAAAAAAGAAAAACACCTAAAATTCAGTTGGCATAGTATTCCTTGAAGGTGTCAAAATAATACACACTTGTTTTAAACTACTTATACAGGGTGTAACAAAACTTATGTACAAAACGCGAGAAACCAGTGAATCTACATAATATTTAGAGTCGATTTTATAGAATAAAATTTTTTGATATGACCCTTTGTTTTCGAGAAAATTGAGTATGAAGTTGAATTTTTTTGCAAATTGTTATCAAATATCATGTATTTAGTCAAATTAATACTAGGAAGCAAAATTAAAAAACGCATTTTAAAAAGAGTTTGAGCAATTTTACTTAATCTGCCATACTTGTGAAAACTTTTGAGAAGAAAAAATTTTTTTTTTCAAGCTCAGATAAAAAATTCATATCACACATTCGACTCCAAATGCGATGTAGATTCACTGGTTTCCCGCTTGTACGTCTAGTTTTGTTACACCCTGTATTTATATAACAAATCAAGAGAAAGATAGAAGAAATCATATACAATGTGCATTCATCAAATCACTAATATAACCGTTCGTTCCAGGATTCCTAGTCCAATGCGCTATCTACTATATAAAGAGACAGGACACGTGGAAATAATTTCTAGTAAATTATATGCTAAATTGGACTATTTATTTATGGATGATTTATTAAGCGCTATTTTTGCGAGAAATCGCCTCAAGAGCGCTGTACAATAAAGAGACTAGATCACAACACCTTGTAGCTACCAAGGGCATGGACGATTGGGACTTTTTCTAGCCTCCTACAGTTTAAACAGATTTTAATACATGATATAAAAATATTTAAAGTCAATACATACTTAGATTATAATGATGTGTAAACGGATATAACTTTGTAGGGAGATAGATTCTTGTCTTGCAGCTACTGAGCGCATGGAACATAGATTCTACCCTATGTCCATAATAAATGAATAGTTCCTACTGTAAAACATATAACAGAAAGTAGTACTCACTCCAGCTGCCTTCTTGGCTTTATCTGCCTTGCCCCAATCAGAGTCAGAGTCTGACTCGGATCCCTTCCCCTTCTTCTTGGGCGGAGCCTTCTTCTTGGGTACCGGCTTCTTGGCCTCGTACTCTTCCTCGTCAGACCCTGCCGAGTCCTCCGATTCCTCTTCATCGGAGTAAAACATTTTTACTATCCTCCATTCAACTTAAGAACAAAATGTGAAGGCGTACCTTTTTTTCCTCTATGTTCAAACACTGTTTATCATTTAAATAAAAAATATTTTAACAACATTTTGAATGTGTACAAATACTTGTAGACAAATTACTGGATTAGCCCAGTAATATCAGATATTATTGATATCCCAACAGAGGAACACTGGAAACGAATGTGGATTATCTAGGCGTTTACATGGCTTATGACCCGTCATTGGCTGGGTTAAGTGGCCACTTACAACATTCCCCATTCATTCCGCCCATCATCTGATAACCATTTATGACAAATTTTGAAACTTTCTAATACATTGAACTCGCGTTTGTGATATCAAATTTCTAGAGATTTTCTCACTGGTGACAGTTGAGAAGATTGTTTCTAGAGTTCGTTTCCAGAGTTTCTCTGTCTCTGTTGGGATATTAATAAAAAATATTTTAATTACCCACCCTCAGCGAAAAGTCTTAGGAGGCATGTTTTCAAGATTTATTGAATACCTACTAAAAATATGTATACTCTATAAATATTTTTTTAATAACTCGCGGATTTGTTACTTAAATTTCTTGAAGAAGGTTTATCTAAATTTAAATTAAAAATAATCAAATAATACAGTGATATAATCCACTTGTGGTAAATATGTATTCAACAAGAGAAGCAATCTTCGAACAAGAATTTCAGAGAAGTGACATTCCATACTTGAAAAATACTACAGTGTCTGAGGTGTCTAGTTACCCACTACGTCAATCACTACGGCATTAATAGGCATCTACATTATCACTAGACATCTACGTCACACGTTTCGTGTATTGGCCTAAGTGCTGGAGTCTTTAGACGGTGGAATTTGATAATAAGTGGTGGTAGGAAGCATATATTTTTAGAAAATTTGTATGGAAACACCCCTTTTAGTGAATTCTTTCCAAGGTAGCAATAGAATGAATACAAAAATCTTTTTTTTTTAAATTTGAAAAACTTAAAACGTTTAAATAATTAATTACCTCATCGTCGTCTTCTTCATCTTCAGACTCTTCGTTTGGTTCATCCTCCTCCTTGGAGTTGACGTAGTTCATGACCATCTCGTCTATCTCCTTCTTCCTGGAGGTGAGATCGCAGTCCAGCGTCTCCTCCAGCTGCTGCCGGACCTTCTTGGCCGACATTACGCGGAGGTCGGCATCCTTGAGGATGGCTGGACATAGAAAATTACAAGGATGAAGGGAGATTTTTCAAAATGGCGGTCAAAAAAGATTTAGAAGTCTTTTGTGTTTTGTGCACTTTTATCAGATCAAGGCACAAATAATCATCAATATATCTACATCTATATGTATCGTAATAAGTTTTTTCTTCAATATGATCTTTTGCCTCCAACTTCAAATCTATAAGGCAGTAAGTATTGATCGTATGGTATGTATATTGATAATATAATATATATATATATTTTTTAATAATCACAATTATCGCTCTTCAATTGAAGGGTCGTGTTGAGAGAAAGCAAGCTAGAGGACGGTACAATGGAAGATGAGCAGACCAAATAGAGGAGCTAAAGTGGTCCTCTCTAAATGCTTCAATCAATATGGACCAGGAATGTGAGGAATGGAGACTAATCACAAAAATTCTGTTTTTTTTTTTCATAATAATGAATGCAATAATTATCCTGTATTTTTATAAAAAACACAATGTAGGTATGTTTCTAAACCACCTAAGTAATATGAACTGAAATTTGATCAGAATGCAGTTTTATAAAGGAGACAAATACGTAAATCAGAAAAAGAATTATATTATGTCCTTTATATAAAATTGAAAATTCGTGCGCACCAAGCGTCAGTCACAAACCGATTCAAAATTTACCGCCACAATGATCGATCTGCAATCATCACTACTTTATTTATTTCTTTTTTTATCAGAATCCGAAACCATTGTGACAGAAAAATACACAACTATCTGGAATTTCGTACATATAGCCACACAAGCCGTTAAACAACTATTTATAGAAGTCACATCGGACAATACACCCATCGAAAACAAACAAGTTACAACATTTTGATTCTGTCACAAGTCCACAAAGACATTATTTATAAAATATACGACCACGAGTGTATCTTAAAATCTAAACGATATCGCATGATGTTAAGTATCCACAAATATTCCTTGAATTTTTCTTGTTAATATTGTCTAATTGCTTATTGAAAATCATTCCGTAAATACAGAGATATCGACAAGAATAAAAACGTGATATTTGTATGAAAATGCTATCGAGCTTCCTATGGCCATTGTTCCATACAGAACCTAAGTCGAAAATGCCGGGGAGGACAAGAGTAAACCACACTTTTTTCACCAATAAACCTATGGAGATCACTATGGAAAAGCTGTTCTAAATATTATTTCAATCTTAGTTTTCAAAATTTCAACCTCTAAATATGATAATAGAAGGGTGAAAAATATATTTACCATTAATTTTACTGCGAAGTTCGTTCTTGCTGATATCTGCCATTTTGCCGGATTTGACTGAAGTAAGTAGTTAGTAACGAAAAAACTGACACCACAAAAATATTTTACCTTTAAGTACCGAAAATTTGCAAAAAATGTCTCGAATTTTTATCCTCATAAGTTTTTTTAAACATTGAAATATGAAAAAAATATTCTTAAATACACGTGGTTATTGATGTGATAAAAAAAAGTAAAAAAATAACAGAAGTACGTAACACAATAGCACAGATTTACCATAATATACGTAACTGAAGTAATTTTCTAATAACGGAAGCACTAAAATAACAAGAGATCATTTTAAATTTAAAGTACAAATTAATAACAAAAATATTATTATGTTACCAAAAAATGCCACTGAATAAAAAAAAAGTATTCACAACCAAGTTTTCTGAATTTTTTGAAACGGCTGAAAAATGTTATTATACTCGTCGTTAGATGTCTCAAATTTCAAATTGGTCAAAAAATAGTTGCGCTACTTTTACGCAGATGTCATTACACACATGATTTTTTTCTTTTTACGATTAGATTTTTAAAAAATTCAACCGTGAAATAAGCCATGGCAGGGGAAAGGGGTAAAATTCTAAGAAAGTACAGTTTACAAAATAATTAAGCAGTCGAAATAATGACATTGTCATCATAATTGTTGGATCAATATAAAAATCAATGAAAATATTTTATTTGCGTTTGTATGATTGTTAATGTGGTACTAAAGTATGATATTTTTGGTATATACCTATTTCTTAATATCTTTGTTCCAAAATCACCATGCGCCAATAAAAAAAAGAGTTAGCGTCGCGCACTCTACTAATTACCTGGTTTAAAACAATTATGTTTATTTTACATACATTTTATTTCGTTTCTTGTCATTTCCTAGTCCTAGTCCTAGGAAAATTGAGACCATGAACTCAATCTCAACTTGTTAGAGGGAAACAGAATGATTGATGAAAAATTTACAAAAGTCATTTATGTTTTTATTTTTAGTGCGATCCCTCAGGCGAATGTGTGGTAAAACTAGGTAGGTACCTTTTCCTTAATCCTTATCAATTTATTAAAGACTTTCTTATTGTATTTTAGAAATGCATTTAAAAAAAAAATATAATTTTTTTAAATTTGATTATTTTTTAAGTTTTTTTTAAATGTCTAGTATATTTTAATTCAAACGCATAACGATAATAATGCAAGCAGGATATCGCTTTCCATTTTAGCAGACGCCCCGCCAGACGCAAATTCCCCAAATACGTTCAGAGTAGGTAAGTACCTATGTAGCCCCCTAAAAATTAAAAAAAAACGCACACAACCACACCTGCTCGAGTAGTACTCTACTTACTAAGGAAATAGTGGTGATGCATTGGGCAGGTCATAGCAAAACTTGTCGTATCCGCATTATATTTTTGAAATAAAGTCTAAAACACATATTCATATAAAAGAGATGGAGCATAAAATATGATTCGAATATTACGTATTTTGGTACCTGAGATTCAAAATTATCTTAGAATGATTTTGAATAAATATTGATACAACATTTTGGACGTGTTCAAATACTTGTACAAAAATCTGGATTTTATCCCAAGAGTAGGTATACTAATAAGCGGAATGGGTAATGTTGTAGTACCTACATAAAGTGGCCACCTGCCCTGTAAACGCTCGAATGTCCACATTCCTGAATTTGAAAAAAATCTACCTCATCTCTGTAGGGATATAAAATGAAATATTGATACTAATGAAAATTCGACATTTCGCACATTAAAAATTAAGTGGGTAATAGATAATATGTATATAAAAAAAAAGTTTTCATATGTGATACCTTGGACTGGCTCTGAAGCGTAGACCTTCATGAAACAAATGATCGAGATTCACTACACTTGATGTACTAATGCATCATCGGATAAGTGAAAGTTAGTAAATTAAACAGAAAACAATCAGTTTATTGATTGTTTTCATAATTCTCTGACATTTAGATGATGATTTTTTAAATGCACGCAACAATAGTAGGTACGTAGGTACAATTGAATAAAATTTACGGAAGAAAAAATGATAGGTAGGTAGTAGTTAATTAATTCTATTTCGCTATGAATGTGGATATGCTGACTTTAGATACGACCTGCCTCAAATAATACTACCGGAGATCCAATTAGTTAATCGCGTGCAGCGGGCAACTGACACACAGACAAAATGGCGAGGAAAACTGAAGTATAGAATAATACGAATATAAGGTACACTTCCGTCAGCGACCTACCTATATGCCGAAATAACGTAACCGCCGCGCGTGTGTTCGAAAAAGCACGCAGACGTGACATTTTACAACCGTACAATTTTACCCGTAGAACGGTAAACTGAAAATTGATCTTACGAAGCCATTTTGAAAATTTCCTAAGATTTTTAGTGATGACGTGTCCGTGTCTTTGTCCGTGTAATGATTTTTGATGAATCAAAGAATTATAAGGATTTTTAAAAATCTAAGTTTTTAATCAAAGATATTAAATAATTGAATTTAATGATTAATTTTAATGCTTTCACACAATTATTTATCATGTAGGTATAGATTTTGTAGAGATCATCATAGTTTAAGCTTAAATCAAGAAACGCACAGTTTACTGTGCAAACGGAATCCCTGCAAGGCACAGGACCTTTTATTAATTAATTATAAGAATGTTTTACTACAATAATTCCGTTGTATGCAAATAAATATTAGGTATACTTAATATTATAGACTCGCTACGAATTTTGTTTCTTTTTTAATACCTAGATAATATACCTACGCTGTAATTTATAGGTACAATCGAACAATGATAAATATTCACTCTCCGCCATAAACGTCTAATTTAAAAACCTAATTAAACCTACTTACTAGATGGAAAAAGCGAGTAATTAAAATTTACATTTTTTTTACTATTTTCAAGCACAAGCCGCTTAAGATTCATTGAAAATAGTACTTTAAATTGAAATATATGCGAATATCATAAGATTGAAAAAAAATATTTTTATCAATTAAATAAAATTAAAGCCGATTAAGTTGAAGTAAAAAATGTCTTGTTAAAATATTAGACAAAAATAAAAAAACACAAGTATTTTTATAGATAATACCTACTCTAAAAATGTGTCCATTTCTTCAATTCTACAGATAAGTTTGTTAGCCTACACCTACACAATGAATAATGTATGAAAGTTGGCCAGCCGAAAAGCGAACGAAGCTTTCTGCTTTGTTCGTCCCCCTTTTCGCGGGACGGTATTTGGCGTTGGGGAAGGTCAGTGTAGCTGTTACTGGCCATTTAACATTTCGTTCCATCCGCCTTGGAGCCGTCCTGCCTCAACTGAACTTGCGACGGACGAAACGGTCGCCATTTTGATTACAATCGCGGGTATTGCAAGTCACGAAATATTTTTGACTCAGTCGAAATTGCTGTGCGGATTAGTGGCACGAAATTTACTTCCACAAATTTGTAAACTCACTAACACGAGTTTAATGCATGTGTGTGTTGACTTTATGCATAAATGTCAGCAGGGTACAGTAGGTAATAGGTAGGTACCTACTAAAGTCGATTTACATGGAAGATGTTATGTGTTTGCACGTACCTATTTGGAAATAGATGCATGGACTTTGAGGAAGCTTGTGTAAAAGATAGATCGGTGTGGCGTTCTATCTTCTCTGATAGTTATGCAAAAATGTCTCACTTTACCTTACTTATAGAATACTGCAATAGCACTACCTACTTATACACCAAGCGTTGTGTACCTATCTTGATTATTTATGTTTATCATAAAAGCAAGCAGTCTTGCGTTTTTGTTGCCTAGAGTAATTTTTAAATAATCGCTTTAAAATAAATAAATTACGAACAAATATTTGAGCAAACATGATGAATGAAGCTATAAATACAAATGTAGGTACCTACTTAATAAAATGTAAAATTTATTTACCTTTTATGTTTATGCTTCATACAAACTATGTACAAATGAATGCACTTTTAAATCTTATATTTAGGCAAATAGATATTTAAAAAATACTCATCGAAAATAATTTATTTTATGTCTAAAAATGTACATTTTCTAAATCACAATTTTTTTTCATAGATCCACTGTGAAAGCTGTTAAAAAGTACCTTTTGTCGGCATAATAATATATTTAAAGGAAAACAACAAGATTAAACCATATGCAATTCTAATCACTTATTTATTTAAATCGGTCTCTGCATCAAAAGGCAAAAAATATATATCTGTATAGGTATTTATAAAGAACGTTTAAGGAAATATTTTTCAAGTCTGTACTAACTCACCTTTGTTAAGCTTTCTACCCCCTAAAAACATTTATTTTCACCAAATTGGGAAATCGCGTGTACGGTGTCGCCAGTGCATAAATTAGAAAAACTGCCATTTTACTTGCTGGACTGGGGAAATTTGGAATTACTCAAACTAAGACATACCACCACTTTTGTAGAAATTATTATTACAAGCAAATAAAACAGTATGACACCAATACAAACATACCAGAATATCAAAACACAAATATATTTTGAAAGATTTATTGACGAAAAAATAGGTTTTGATGCCTAAATTGAGAAACGTATTTCAGCATGATATATCGTCCTGTTCTTACTAAGCAACTTGTTCTGATTATATTAACACAAAAATTGCTCGTAAATAAAATGTTTAAAGCATGGAATTGAAAATCGACGTAATTCAGTAGTTTTCACTATTTTTCAATAATATGTTTTTTCCACCGAGAACATTTTAAGAAAAAATAATCTTTTGTCGCTGAAAAAAAAACATGTTTCTAAAATGAACATTTCTGACTGCAAGTTATTGGTCGCCATACACGTAAGTTATTGGAGGGAATTGAATTTAGTTACGCCAGTTATTGGTGCCGTAAACGACCCCTTTTGTTAATTAAAAATAAAATATTAATGTTTTTATTAATTTAACATTCACTATTCCCGTAGAGGGTCAGCATGAAATATTTATTTACATGAGTGATTTTAATATTAATATTTCATGTGTAATCCCTTGGACTGGTACTGAAGCGTATGACCTCTTACCTTAATGTAATAAAATGATCGAAAATCGCTATACTTCGTGAACAGATACAGTTCCCTGGGTGCGAATAAGAGAAAGTAATAGTAGTAGTAATTACTTTTTAAGTGTTAGATATAATTTAATAACAGATTGAGTAATTTAGTCTTGGACACATCAATAATCGTCTAAACGTTATTTGCAAGGTTTCTCAAGTGAATTAGGTATATTGATGCATTTTGAATGTGTTTTCTCATAAATTATAGCAGCTTTTGATACCGATTCACGATGCTTGTATACACACTGATGGATACGGGTCGTTAACTTGTAAATTGTGACCGTGAACGCCAAACCGATGATCGTCTCCAAAGGGCTGAACTGGGAAAATACATTTTATTTATTTAAAACAAAAGGTTATTTATTTACTTATTCATTTATTTAATTACAGGTAACTCTACAATGTGACAATATCTTTTATTTTACATTTTATCATAATAATTACATACATGGTTTTATTGCACATCAATTACAGAATTACACAGCATTATAATATACAATTTATAGGTTTAGAAAAAGCTTTAAGTACTTTGCATATTATGTTCAATCAGAGGCTATAAAAAGATTTCAAGTTCCTTTTAAATTCACCACATCTATCATTAAAATATCAATATTTAAATGTTTTTCTGTGGCATTATAGTCTTAACACGCGAGATAAGGAATTAAAGTGCGCCATGTTTTGTTAAAAGTTGGAAAAAAATGTTTTATGTGATCTTAACCGCCGCCCGACTTGGAATATTCAAAGTTATATTTTCCAAGCGGAAATAGAATCAACTTTGCCATGTATTATATTATGAAGAAACACATCAAAATGTTTACATTATTGATATCTTAAAAGAGGCAAACAAGCTCTAAAAAGTCTTTGTTGAGATGTCAATAATGTGATACAAGCCTAGCATGAATATAACCCAGCAATTTGTCTACAAGTATTTGTACACATCAAAATGTTTACATAATTTATTTTGAGCACCTCAACACACTAGAAAGTCCAATAACAATACAAAACGCCTAGAGTTGAGAAAACTCTTGCTATTTTTTTTGTGATCTCACAGGAGATCGAACTAAGAACCTCCGTGTTCAGCGTGTAAAATATATAAATGTAAAATAATTAAAGGTGTACCAGTATGGAAAAACGTGGCATTCTCTCACCTCTGCATATCTCTTCGGAGAAATGACATTATGGGTAGTTAGTTAAAATCCTATGTCCCTACAATACAAACCATGTTATGTAATGTTTTTTTCAGTAAAATTTTAATTGTGATATCTGCAGCCAATTTTGTATGTAGGTACTGCAAGACACGAATGTTGTTTTTTTTCAGGATCTGAAAATTGCTGAAAGATAAATAAACACCAATGCATAAATTTAATAATGTGTTCTCGTGTTCTGTAGTAGGCGCGTTGTGTTAGAAATTATATATAACAACACGTAAAGCCAAAGTGTTGAATTTACAGGCTGTGCTAATAAAATATTTGCTTTGAGATTACTTGACCAACTTTAGGATCTAACAGGGGCACAAACGTATAAAACGATTTATATATGATATAAAAGTCCTTGAATAACCAACACTAAAAAACGATATTTCCTATTTTAGTAAAGTAATGTAATTTCTATGCTCTTGAAAGTTTAGAAATAAAATTAGATTTTACATATTTGACGGTACAATGCGGCTCTGTCGTCTAAAGATGGTCGTTTTTATTTTGAAAATTGAAAACCAAACTCGTTTGTTAACTACAGACCTTGAGATCTGCACACGAAATTAAACGCACATTTCACCGAAAGTTCACAAAACTGAAGGCTGAAAGCATAAAAAAATCATGAACCATACTCGGTAAAGCTCTCCTCAGAACAGACTTTCTTAGGAGGACTTTGATATAAAATTATTATTATTGATACCAGCTCCAAATAATAAAAAAATCACGCATCACACTTTTATTTATTTAAAATCAGATAATAAATAAATCTAGCTAAACAAGGATGAAAAATCAATCATGGATGTACCAATGTTGTAACAACAACCACAGATTTATCCTTATTTACTATAGTAGCAAAAATATAAAATTAATAATCAATTGAACGTTTTAAGTACATACTTAAAATTTTCTGTCGATCATCATAACCCTAGACTGTAATACAAATGAAAAATTTAAAATAAGTACATGGTGTTAAATTTTCGAGTGTATTTTTATCATGTCTGAACCCCTTTTAAAATCGTTGTCATACCAAATTTGACCATGAGCAAGTACTGCGTACAAAGATCCTACTTACCTACCAGGTACCTACCCCGGTACTCGCTCTCCGTTTTTATTATTTCATTTCACAGTCTGGCAGCATTTGTTTTGTATTTCGAAGGTTGTCTGGTTGGCGCGTTTTCTTCCGTCTGCAACTTTTTCGACGCGGCTTTTCGGCGGGAGTTTGGCGTTCAAGGGCGGCCATCTTGACGACATTCGATATGAAATTGATCTGATTCGTACCAACACACTCCGTACTTATAGCGAGATACTTATTTATGCTTTTTTATTTCTTTTTAATTCAATGTAAAGGGCAAAGCTTATGGGACTTTCGTAAGTTTTCAAGGTAGGTAAATCATTTTTTCAAATCGTTAACTTGATGTTAACATGACTTAAAAATTGTTCTATGGCACAATACATGGTGTAACAAAACTCGATGTACAAGCGGGAAACTAGTGATTCTACGTCATATTTGGAGTCGATTTCGAAGAATAAATTTTTTGGATTTGACCCATTCGACTCCAAATATGATGTAGATTCACCAGTTTTATGGTTGTACTACGAGTTTCGTTACTCCATGTATATTCGCTTTCAATACCTACTACAACCGTCAATGCTTCAGATAGAGAGAAATGGTGGTCACGTCACCCATGGCCGCTCCGCCACACCATCGTAGTCCTCGATTTGCTTCCTGGAATTTAGTACTGGAGCAATGATTTTTTCAAGAAGTGCGTATGGTTCATCTTATTTAAAAAAAAGTATTTACCTCTTTAAATAAATAAATCATAAAAAAAAACAAGACGATACAATCACGATTCCAACGAGAAAATTGGGGACTACGATTGTACGCGGGAACGCCGCGGGTCATTCCTCTTAACTTATACACCTGTATATATCAATATCAGACACTAATTTGTTTAACTTTTCTCAGATTCAACTTTGATCACCAATTACTCTGATCATCTTATCTTCATGTAATGAATTAGTCAAGATACACTGCACGTGTTTTAATGCAGTGCCCTATGCACCATTAGGTGCGGGTAAGAGAATACAGTAGTAATAGTAGTAGTACCAAATTTCAAGATACCCCATTTTAAATTTTTGAAGATGTCTTGAAATAATTTTGAAGAACTATTAAATATGAAATTTCTCATTAGCGTTGCCATGTTAAGGTGAAAAATAAAAAGTCAAATCATTTTCAGTATTTTTATTACAGTATTACAAATACTGATTACTCCATTGTCACAATATAAATATAGTACAATATTATTTATATTAGTAATAATTTTCAGATTTTTCATTTTTTTTATCATAGTATTTTTCTCTATATAATCTGAAAATAACAATCCCCACAATACGCCTTCATGTTACGAAATATTTTGGAAAAGGAAAAATACGGCTTACAATTATTTTATCGTTTTACAATCGTTCAATTCAAAATGCGCATAAACATTAAATGTCGAGAAAATTTTATACAAAGCAAAAATGTTCGAAAAATTTGGGATTTTCCAATATTATAAAGGATAATGATTTATAATGATGATTATAAAATTAGTCCTCGGCACGGGTTACCCCAGTCAGAACTAATTTATTTAACCATTTTGTAATTTTTTTTGTTAATAAATAGTTGATTTCGAAATCAAATTTGTAAACTGTAATGATAAAATACAGTAATAAAAATATGAGTAATCAAGCAATGATTTCTAAAAATACTCACTATTTTAAATATCTTAAAATGTGTCATATTTCACTACTCAAATTTTT